>PVJS01016881.1:0-36890 GCA_004027185.1 Glis glis
CTCCTTCTCCTTCTCCTTCTCCTTCTCCTTCTCCTTCTCCTTCTCCTTCTCCTTCTCCTTCTCCTTTCCTTCTCTTCCTCCTCCTCCTCCTCATCCTCCACTGGGGATTGAACCCAGAGGCATTCTACATCTAAGCTACACCCCCAGCCTGATCTTATTTCTTATTTGGAAACCGGGTCTCACTAAGTTGCAGAGGGCCTAGCTAAATTGCCAAGGCCGGCTTCAAACTTGCGAATCTCTTGTCTCAGCCTCCCAAGTACTGGCATTACAATACATATGCCACCATGCCCGGCTCCTGTCACTTCTAATGGGGACACAACTGTGAGCCACTCCCAGGTCATCTTGTCCCACTGTGCTACCTCTTTGCAAGGCCACATTGACCAGCAGTTCCATCCCCAGTGGACAGCTGAAGGGCCACCGTGCCCGTGAACACATTGGGTATACCCGTGCAGATACCAGGGCTATGGGCGCTGCCCCCAGCATCAGCAGGGCCCTCTTCCTCTGCTAATCACCAAAGATCTTCATCTCCCTGTGTGCCTGATATATTCAGCATTCCTGGCATACAAGACCTGCATCTTCGATTTCTTCCACATAGAAAAAATAATGAATAAATCACTGACTCTTAGAGCTAAAAAGAGTCCTTAGAGATTGCTTGGCCCAATTTATGCATTTTAAAGAGATAGAATGGAGGGCCAGAGAGGTTGAACGACATGGCTGAGGCCACACAGCAAGAGAGCAGTAACTTCAGCGTGGAACCTCGCTTTCCTGACTGTCAGGTGCAATCAGTCCTGCTCCAATTGATCTGAACTGATCTATCAGGGTGAAACAAGGTCAAGAGGAAGTCAATGAAATAATTATTGGCAGGCTGGCCTCCACGGCCCCTCTGTTGCAGGTCACCGCTCACAGACAAAGGCATGTTGGGGGTGTGGCAGGTATCTGAGCCCCCCCATCTGCTGCCCAGTGTGTAGGTCTGTGTGACCAGTGGAGTTTGGGATGGAGAGACCCTGCTGACCTGTGCTTTAGGAGAAAATAAATCCAGGCTATTCTCCCCATTGGGGTGAGTCCCGCAGGTCCCCCACGACACACAGCCACAGGCCTGGTTGGGACAGAGGTATTGCCGTGGCCCCTCTCCAAACCCCTCGCCCTTTTCCAGCACTGAGACCCTGGCCAGAGCGAACTGTGGTGAGGAAAGGCAGCTGGTGGAGGTAGGACTGTGTATAGAAAGCTTCACGAGGCAGAAGGGGGATGGATTTAAGAAACAATTTAATTGATACTATTGATTTTAGGTCCCCCTCTTTCTCATCTGCCCCTCAGGCTAAAATAACTTCTATTGACAGTAGCAAGTACAGTCATTGGGTATAGCCTGCAGCTGGACGCTGCACACAGTTGTAGCTCACTTTTGTCTTTGGGCTCAAGGCCTGGTCCCTGATAAGCATCTAATCGATATTTGGTGGAGAAGAGAATTTATTCCTCACAGCAATCCTACTGTTATCCCCAACTGAGGGGCCGATTGCTCCTCAATTGTGAATTCTCTTTATGTGACATTTTACTTTACCTGCATAACAGCAGTTTAACGAGAAATTACTTTGTGCATCAGTCTCTCTCTTGTATTGCACTGGCTTTTGACCTTTTTCTCCTCCCTCCTCTTCTCCATTTTACTTATCTACCCTCCCTCCTTTTTCTCCCTCCCTCCCTTCCAGTGTAGAATTCCTAAGGAAGAAAAAAAAAGCTGGGGGGAGGGGTTCTCTGGGAGCGGGGCCAAGGGCTCACCTGCCCCGCGTCCCTAGTGCTGGGGTGAGGAGAATCCCTCACCCTGACACTGGGGACGTGGGGAGGGGGAGCCCCCAGCCCATAGTACCCCAGTGCTGAGGTCAGGGGAGGATGAGCCATGACCCTGCACAGGAGGGACCACAAACAAAGAGAGAAAACCTCAGATGAGTGAAGAAGGTAAACTAACTGAGGGAGACAGGAGGAAAGGAGAGGGAAACAAACTGGAGCACAGGAAGGACTTACACAAAGATATCAAAGTCAACTACTATGCTGAAAATGGGAAGGAGGGAGGGGGAAGGCAGGGGGGTGGGAATTGGGGTGGGCTAATTGACCAATGAGTGCATGTATATGTCAACCACCCTTAAATCCTTCAAGATGTATGTTTGCAATGCACTAATAAAAATTTTAAAAAAAGCAACTCTTCTTGTATAGTTTGCCTCCCTTATGGAAGAGACTAATATTTTACAAAAACAGTAGCAAACCTGTTTCAAAATAAAATATAAAATAGGAGTGGGGGTACAGCTCAGAGGTAGAATGCCCCTGGGTTAAATCCCCAGTAGTGTGTGCACACACTAGCACACACACACACACACACACACACACACACACACACACAAATAGTAGCAAACACAAACTTTACTAAGCATGAGTCTAAGCAATTAATACAAATTAACTAATCCTTACAATAGACCTGCAAGGAAGAGATAATAAACTCTTATTATCATTTCTATTTTGCAGACAAGGAAACTAAGACATAGAGAAGTTAAGAAACCTGCCCCAAGCCACATGACTGTTGGGTGACCAGGTTCTGGACACCAGCAATTTGTCTCCAAAGCCTACTAAGCGTGTGCTATTCTGCCTCTCAAGGTTCTCCTTCCCTCCAGGGGAAAAGGAAACATTTGCCAGGTGGTGATGAAATTACAACCTGAAAGACAGGGAGGGGGTCTGGGGTGGACAGGCTCTGTGCCCCACTCTGTACCCTAGTGACTTGTGCCCCATGCCAACATTGGGCCCCTGAGGGACGCACTGTTTCATGAGGAGTGCTATTGGGAATCTGTGAGGTCCTAGAACAAAGGGCAGAGTGTGGGAACTTCCACAATGGTCTGGGAGAGAGGCCACTGGCAGCGGCCACCTTCATGTGGCCTCCACAGACAGTAGCAGCAGCTGTGTCCGATCACTGGCTCAACACACTGAGCCTCAGGCCTGAGTGGGTCATGTGAGGAGTGGAGGAGAGGGCACTGAACAAAACAGACAGGCCGCTTTTCTGGCTGAGCTTAACTGTCAGAGGAGAGAGGCAGGTAAACAGAGATAAATGCATTCATGACCTGTCATGCTAAGGGCCTGGAAGAAGAAGAAAGCTGGCCCATAAAGCTAGGGGACAGGGGTGTGGGGACACTATTGTATAGAGGGTGGTCGGGGCGGCCCATGAGAAGGCTGCGTTTGTATAAAGACACGAAGGAGGCCAGGGAATGAGCGTGTAGTGTTTGGGAATGCATATTCCAGGCAGAGAGCACAGCATGAAGGTACGTGCAGATCACTGGAAGGTCTTTGGATTTTTACGTTGACTTTGATGAGAAACTGTTGGAAACTTCTGAGCATAGCCATGATAGGGTCTGGTGTTTTCTTTGAAAGGATTACTTGGCTACTGTATAGAGACTAGATTCAGGGGATAAGGATGGAAGCAAAGTAGACAGAGACTTTATGGCAAAAATATGCTGGTGGCTTGGGACAGGGTGGAAGCAGTGACGGAGGCAAGCAACTATACAGTCTTTCTCAGCAAGAGATAGCTAGATTTGCTGTTTATTGAATATGGTATTTCGCCAAGTGCTGTGTGCATGTATGTCAATATCACTATGAACTACAT
The DNA here is from genome assembly GCA_004027185.1 of Glis glis. Lineage (NCBI taxonomy): Eukaryota > Metazoa > Chordata > Mammalia > Rodentia > Gliridae > Glis > Glis glis. The sequence goes on from PVJS01016881.1 coordinate 3,635, forward strand.
TATGATGTGAGACTATAATGCACCAGTAAAAGTATAAAAAAATGGGATTTTAAAAAAAGTGAGGGAGGGCTGGGGATGTAGCTCAGTGGTAGAGCATGGGCTTTGTCTGTATGAAGCCTTGGGGTTTGATCCCTAGCATTGCAATCAATCAATACAAATTAATTAATTAAAAACATTTAACAGGGGAAATAGTTAAGAATGACTTCAAGGTTTTAGCCTGAGAAAATAGTGCAATGAAGTCATCATTTGCTGAGATAAGAAAGAATGAGGATGGGGCTATACTGAGGGGTGGGAAAGATTGGTTTTGGGATATGTTAAATTTGAGACATTTACATTAGTTTCCCATTTCTATATGGAAACACCTGAGGTTTGGTCATTTGTAAAGAAGTTTCTTTGGTTCACAGTCCTGGAGGCTCAGGGCATGGTGCCGGTATGAACTGGGCTCTGGTGAGGACCTCGTGGTGAATGGTAACGTGATGGCTGGAGCATGCGCAAGATGGAACAATCGCATGGTGGGACAGGAGCCAGAGCAACTGGGTCCAAGGAGGATCGCCCTAATCGCTACTGAAGGACAACTCCAATAACCTAAAGACCTTCCATTAGGCCCCACCTCATGGAGGCCCCGCTACCTCTCGACACTGCCACGCTGGGGACCAATCTTCCAACTCATGGATCCTTGGAGGAAAACCACATCCAGAGGACAGCAGTGTTTGCTGGACACCCAAGTGGAGATGTCAAGTAGGCCATCAGCTATCGGGGTCTGGAGCTGAAGGGAGACGATGGAACTGGAGATTACTTTGGAAATTACCAACGTTAGATCGATGGTATTTAGAGCTGTGGACCAGGTGAGCTTATTTAGGGGATGAGTGAAGATAAAGAAGAGGTCTAAAGATGGAGGCCTGGGGTACCCCAATTCTGAAGTTAGAGAAGATAAGGAAGAACTAGCAAAGTCACTGAGCAGGAGTGACCAGGAAACTAGCAAAGTCACTGCAGGAGTGAGAAAGAAAAGAACAAACTGGAGAAAGGGAAAGGAAGGTTTTAAGAAGTTGAAGCTGGGTGTGGTGGTACCTGGCTATAATCTCAGTACTTGGGAGACTGAGACTGAAGGATCACAGGTTGGAGGACAGCTTCAGCAATGTAGCGAGACTCTCAGCAACCTAGCAAGACCCTGTTTAAAAACAAAAAAAATATAAAAAATAGGGCTGGGGGGGTATAGCTTGGAGGTAGAACACCCCTGAGTTCAATCCCCAGGACCACACACACACAAAAAAGAAGAGGTTGACATTGCTGCTGATGATTCAAGTAAGATTAAGATTGAAAATTTAGCATTGGATTTTGCAACTGGTATCTCCTCAGGTATCATCAAAATGATGAATGACCATTGTTTGGGGACTGGGCATCCCCCACACACACACACACATTTCTGATTTGTGTGAGCCCTGAGTTTCTTGTGTGACTCAGAGGGTAAGAAACAACCATGGAAATTTTGGGAATTTGGCAACTCTTGACCTATTTTCAGTATTGGACAGAAAGTAGATTTAATCTGGCTTGGTACATTAAGGAAATGTAGCCTTTGTATACTCCAGGGTACCAGAGAAATATCTGTCTGCTGCATTGAGATTTGCTTCCGTGTACCTTCCATTTCCAGGGATCGTGAATTTTGGATCATGTCTGTAGAGTGTGGAAATGGGAGGCAGAGGGAAAAGCAGAGGGAGGGTGGGGGTTTGGCAATGAAGCTATGGGAGTAAAAGTGGAAATTGAGGGTAAAATGGGAAGTGTGGTCCTTGGAGTCACACTGAAGCCATCCTGTGGAAGGATCTCCTTTAAAGGGAGGTCTATGACATGCTTTTGTCAAACAGTTATCATACGAGCTCTTTAACATTGAGGACCAGAGAGGGAATTAGGAAATACCTACTCAGCTATGTCACCCAGTTAAGTAAAAGTTACACCATCCTTTTTTCCATCTCTGACATCTTGATTATACCGCAAGTTTAGGACCACAATTAGAACCAGGAGGGCAGACCCCAGAGGGGGGGAAAAGCCATCAAAAAGCTTGAGTCACAGAACTAGAAAAGCATCAGATATTTGCAAAGGGAAACCATTGGGTGAGGAGAACTTTATATTATGGACATTGTTGGTAACAAAGCGAAAGGAATTTCCAAGTCTTTTTTGAAAATTACAGGGTAGGGAGAGCCTAAAAGGATCTCGAGAGTAAAGATGGTAAATGGTAATCATTCATTCATTCATTCATTCATTCATTTAGGTTTTGGAGCACTGTATTGGACAGGGTTCACTAGATTAACAGAATTCACAGAATGAGTATATTTGAAAAAGGGATTTATCAGATGGGCTTACAGTTTGAAGCAATGTAGTCCCAGGTTCTGACTGCATGTGGAGAGTCAGAGGAATTAGTAGCTGGTCGAGCGGTCTAAGAGCTGGAATCTTAAGATCGGAGCAACCACTAATTCAGTCCCAGTCCAAGATGTGAAGGTCAGGAAGCTCTTCAGAGAAACAGCGGTGAAGTTTCAGTTCGAAGGGCTGGAGGCCGATGGTCTCAGACGAGTGCAGAAGATCAAGAAGCTCTTTAGAGAAACGGCGAAGTTCCAGTTCTATGAGCTGGAGGCCAAGGATCTCAGGCGAGAGTAGATGCGTTTTCTTCGGAAAGAGTTGCGCATCTCTCTACGCGGCTTCTCCCTCTTTGATCTAAGTCACCTATCAGAATCCTGATGCCTACATTCAGGGCAGGCTTTCTGTTTAATCTGCTGTAACACACCCAAAGTCACATGATCTTGGGTGTGTCATGATCAGGTCAAGTTGACAAACTAGATTGACTATCACAAGCACTGTCCATATGCCAGGTACAGGGATATATCAGAAAACAAGCTGGATATGATCCCTGCCCTCACACCACTTACAATCTAGGTACAACAGAGTAAATAGGAAATTGCTGCCTACTGTGGTAAATAACGTGAGAGAAGGAAGAATTTGGGCATGAGAAGTCCAGAGAGGGGGTCAAGGAGGCCTCTGAGATGAAACAATCAATGCCTAAGCTGAGAACAGAAGATGAGGATGATAAAGTGATTTGTAGGCATCTGCTATATGAAAGGAGAGAGAGAGAGAGTATGGTACAGTGGGTATTGAGTCCAGTTGCCTGGATTTAAATCTGGGATCTGCCACTGGCTGTGGATCTTGGTGAAGTTAATCATTTTTCTATGCCTCATGAAATAGCAATACTACCTATATCAAGGAGTTATGATGATTAAACAGTCCATAAAACATTAAACACTGCATATAACCATAGCCAAGAGGTTGGGTAAAGTGTCCATGATATCTTCTTAAAGTTTTGTTTCATAATCGTGATTGGAAAAATATACTTCTAAGTGTTTTACTAACTTCACCCCAAACCCTATTTTCCCTACAAAGCTTTAAGTTCTTCAGTGGCAAATGCACCCACTGCCAGGTCTACTTGTTTATCCCTGGATGTGGCAAAGGGATGTTTGGGGTTAAAATGAGAACTGCCAGAACTCTACTTGGGAAGGTTGCTGGAGGGTGGGTGGCACCATCCTCAGTTACCAACAGTGGAATCAACTCCCAGGGCACAGGCTCAACTGAGAACATTTACAAAAGAGAAGAGTGAGCAAGGTCAGCATGACCAAATGGTACTGGCCTGGATTGGCATTTTTCGTGCGTGTGTTTTTAAATTATTTTTTAAATGAGATATTATTCACATACCAATTCACCCTTGAAAAGTGTACAACCCCGTGGTTTTTAGTGGAGTCACAAGGTTGTGCAACCGTCATCTGCTATCTGATTCCAGAATGTTTTCATCACCCTGAGAAAGAAACCACTTGCCAGGTTTTTGAAAGGTGCAAGTCTGTGCCAGAGTGCCGATGTAGAAATAAAGGAACTGGGATCAATAAATTTGCAAGCAGCATCAGATCTGAACTGGACAGCTCATCTCCAGGGAATTTCTGCCTCCCCCCTCCACTCCCTGCAGGTTCACTCTAGACTTTCAGTCTCTACTGATCTAGAAGAATTGTCCCATGGAAACACTGCCCTGATCTAACACGTGTGTCTATTTTATCACCCTCCTGTTAGCAGACAGCTGTTATCCAGCAGTTAACTTACCCTCTGATCAACTTTCTCTTCCCTTACCCTCTCTAACCCCAAAGTACCTTCTGGTTCTTTTTTCCCAAACCCCAAACATCTTCCCTTGGGCCCTCATCTGCACTTGGACCACAATGGAACTGATTAACTTCCCACACAAAAGGGCTCCTCTCCTGAAGTCCTGTGAATGGAACCACCACCCATTCAGTTGTCCAATCAGAAAGCCCAGGCATCGTCCATGACTCCTGTCTCCCCATGCAACATCAGCATCCCCTCGATGGCCACTCTTGGTTCAGAGAACTCTTGCCTCTGGCCTGGTTTACATAATCAACTGCTACCTGTTCCCTGTTCACTGTGTCCCTGTTCCTTGTATTATCCCTCCTTCCTTTCTCTCCTTCACATTTCCTGAAATGCAAATTCGATGCTGCTGCTTCCCATCTTAAATTCTTCCTATGGCTCCTAGTTGCTGCCATATTTAAGTCTGAATTTTCTTATTTTGGTTTACAAGGCTCTGCCAGGTCTGGTCCCCGTACCCTCTGTGAGCTTTGTTTCTCCTGGCTCTCCATCCCCCTCATTGGTCGGCATGCAGGTCCTGGCCTGGGTGGCTCACATTCCTTTCTTTTCTTTCTTTTTTTTTTTTTTTGCGGTACCGGGGATTGAACCCAGGGGCGTTCTACCTCCGCACTACACCCCGGGCCCTATTTTTTATACTTTATTTTGAAACCGGGTCTCATGAAGTTGCGGAAGGCCTCACTAAGTAGAGAGAGAGAGAGAGAGACAGGGAGAGAGAGAGAGAGAGAGGGAGAGAGAGAGCTGAGGCTGGCCATGAACCCGGATCCTCCGGTCTCCGCCTCCCAAAGTACTGGGATTACCAGCCTGTGCCACCACACCCGGCTTCACATTCCTTTCTTACACACACAGATTCCATTTCCCACCCTCTACCCACCCTCTCTTTTCTTCTCCCAAGCCTTTCCATCCAGCTAACCCCTGCTCAAACCCAAGGTCTTGGCTTACATATTGCTTCTCCTGGAATACCTTTCTGAAGCCCCTCTGCTGTGTTTCAGAGCATGGAGCACTACTCCTTCCATAGCATGGAGGGTTACACTATTTACTCCTCCAGCTCCCCAAGACAGTGCTCCTCAGCATATCCCTGGGGACTCAATAGCTCCTAAAACATAATAGATGAGTGAATGAAGGAAGCACCAAGTTGTGGACAAGCTAGTAGGGAGAGGCGCTCCTTGGGACCAACCCGCGGAGCTTCTCTTTGAGCCCTCCCCGGATCCTCCACACATACTTCTAACTCAATGCTCTAACCTTCTCTTTGGGTATAAAAAGACCCTGAGATCTTCAACACCAAAAGAATGACTCCATAATGGCAGAATTTCCAATTTTATGAGACACAAAAAAGAAGCAAATTCCAAGGGTGGGAATTTTTAATTGCCCCTCTCAAATGATTCTACATGTCTATCTTCCTATTTCTGGATCTATTCCCTGGCCATATTTCTCCTTGCTAAGAATTTTACGGGAACCAGGAGTTTAATGGGTAGATAGAGAATTACATTTGGGGAAGATGAGAAGGTTCTGGAGATGGCTGCTGGTGATGGTAGCACAACAAAGTGAATGTGCCTAATGCCACAAACCGTATACCTTGAAAGTGGCTATCGCAGTACATTTAATGTTCTGTATATTTTACCCCAATAAAAACATAGCAGTTATGGTCGATGGTTATGGTAGTTTGTAATTAGGCAGATCTCAATTTTAACCCTAACTGGTCCTACGTGCTGGGGTATCTTAACAAGAAGCTGAATTTCCTCTGCTGTAAACTGTAAGCATTCATTCAATAAACACTTCTTGGCCGGGCGTGGTGGTGCACGCTTGTAATCCCAGTACTTTGGGTGGCGGAGACCAGAGGATCCGGGTTCGCAGCCAGCCTCAGCTCTCTCTCTCTCTCTCTCTCTCTCTCTCTGTCTCTCTCTCTCTCTCCCTAGTGAGGCCCTCCGCAACTTCGTGAGACCCGGTTTCAAAATAAAGTATAAAAAAATAAGGCTGGGGATGTAGTGTGGAGGTAGAACGCCCCTGGGTTCAATCCCCGGTACCGCAAAAATAAATAAATAAATAAATAAATAAATACTTCTTGAGCATCCATGATGAGAGAGGCAGAACTGCATCATGGTTAAAAACTCAGACTCCAGAGGCTGGTGGCCTTTCTTTTAATCCTGACTCCCTGGCTCTCTAGTGTCAAGGAATGGCCATGCCAAGTTTTTTTCTATGCCTCAGTTTCATCCTCTGGAAAATGGAGATAGCAGTTCATCCATTACAGGGTTGTTGTGCAAAATAATCGAGTTAGTGCATGAAAATAGAACAGTGCCTGACACAAGATCAGTGCTACCTATTATCATTATTATTATTTGCTTGAGTTAATGCATGAAAATATCTGGCATAAGTGCTACCTATACTTTGTTGTTGTTGTTATGTTCCAAGCACCATTCTAGAAAATGGAGATACAGTGATGAAACAAAGTCCTTGTCCTCCTGGAGCAGGCAATAAATGAGGGAAACAGAAAATTAATGAGTAAAGCTGGGCGTGGTGGCGCACGCTTGTAATCCCAGTACTTTGGGAGGCGGAGACCAGAGGATCCAGGTTCGCGGCCAGCCTCAGCTCTCTCTCTCTCTCTTTCTCTCTCTCCCTGTCTCTCTCTCTCTCTCTCTCTCTCTCTCTCTCTCTCTCCTTAGTGAGGCCCTCTGCAACTTTGTGAGACCTGGTTTCAAAATAAAGTATAAAAAATAGGGCTGGGGGCGTAGCGCGGAGGTAGAACGCCCCTGCGTTCAATCCCTGGTACCGCAAAAAAAAAAAAGAAAATTAATGAGTAAATGTAGAGGCCATGAATGTAGCCCATGGAAGAGCGTGTTCTTAGCATGTGCGAGGCCCTGAGTCTGGTCCCCAGAAACACACACACACACACACACACACACACACACACACACACCCATGCACACACAAAAGACCAATAAGTAAATGGATAGTATGGTAGGCAGCTAATATCTGCCTCACAGTAAATGTTCTAGTGAAAATTACATGATAATATATGCAAAGTGACTGGTACAGTCAGAACCTGGCTCAAAATGGGCACTTGCGAGAAGCCAGTCGCCCCTCCCCTCCCCTCGTCTGCTCTCTGGAGAGAAACCAGTGGGAGCGCAGCAGCCAGTGCAGCCCGCAGGAGCAGCTCGGCCAGCGCCTCCTGAGGCTGGCTGCCATTTCTGCAGCAGGTAGTTTCTCTCTTGCAGCTTTAGAGGAAATATGAATCAGCCATTGTTGGGCTTCCATTTCCTGGGAGGCTGCAGCAAGAAATCTGTGGTTTGAGCATCAGTTCGGAGATCAAATGAAATGGCTATTGGCGGCGGAACGTGTGGCCAGGACCACTGACAACGTTCTCCGGAGCCAAATGACTCACGTTGAGCTGGCTCCTCAGCCCTCTCTCCTGATTACATTCATCTTGTGAAATGAGTACAATTTCCTGGACTAGGGTGACTCTTCTTAGCTCTGCTGGATGGCAGAGCACGTCCGGGCCAGGATGGGGCAGGGGTAACAGGCCCAGCTTGCATGGTTATCTGCATTGTACAGACGATAGAACAGGGGGTCTTGGTGTGCAGACTCCTGTGTGTCCTGCAGCCTGTGAGTGGCGGAGTCCAGAAAACTTCTGAGTCTCCATTCTCCCACCCTGCACCATGCTGTTTCCCCAGTTGCTGGGCAGACCTCACTGCAACCCGCCTGGGGCAACCAGACCTTTGGCAGCCACTACCTCGCCCCTGGCTGCTTTGGTCAAAGTCCACTTACTTAATACAGCTATCCTCCAGTATAATGAAACATTATTATACATGACATCTCAGGGAGTTTTTGCAAGGAGATTTAACCAGTTGTTAGAAAAATAAGAGTGAGCGAGACACACACGGAAGGCAGATGTTAAGATGAGAACGTTCTGTTGTTTCTATACCTTTCTTCCTTTTGGATCATGATTTTTGACCAAACAGTTCCTATGTGCCAAAAATATCCTCCTGCACATTAATTTAAAAGTGAAAGAAGAGCCGGGTGTGGCGGCGCACGCTTGTAATCCCAGTATTTGGGAGGCGGAGACTGGCGGATCCAGGTTCATGGCCAGCCTCAGCTACTTAGTGAGGCCCTCTGCAACTTTGTGAGACCCTGTTTCAAAATAAAGAATAAAAAATAGGGCTGGGGGTGTAGCCCTGAGGTAGAATGCCCCTGGGTTCAATCTCCGGTACCTCAAAAAAAAAAAAAGTGAAAGAAGCAGGGTCCTCCAAGGCAGAGGAACAGCCTGGCCCTCTCCAAGATGGCGGGTTCTGGCACCGGGTAAAGCAACAGCTGTCCGGAGGATGCAACAGGAAGTGGATGGGGGGCTCTGAAGCCAAAAGGCAAAACACTGGCATCTGTTTCATCTCAGTGGTGGGTATGTGAACGTCTGCTTTGTGACTTTGAACTTATTACGTGTTTTGGAATATGTCATACAAAAAAAATACGGAACTTGAAGTCAGAAAATCTGAGCTCAGATTCTACCTCCTTGGACAGGCTACCTAATTTCTGAATGTGCTTATCTTTAACGATAAGTTATTCATAGGTTTATGATGTCCAAGATGAAGTATTCGAAGCGTTTTGTAAATTGGGACTCATTATACAAGTGCTCCTAGTGGTGATGACGATAGCAAAAGCAAACATGGGTTGGCTTCTCACTGAGAGTTCCGGTGGAGGATGACATTTGGGAGAGAATCCCTGGATATGAATGAGGATCCTTGTCGGATGGTTTTATGAGGAGGTTGGACTAGTGATCTATTGTCATCTGTTCCAGCTTTGAGATTCTGGGATGGTCTAGAAAAGAAAGGAAAAGGCCTCTGCGCATGTATGTCACTATCACTATGATTTACATTATGATGTGAGACTATAATGCACCAAAAAAAGTATAGGGGGAAAAAAAAAGGGAAAAGGCAAAGATGCAGTCCAGATAGAAACCCTAGCTGAGCATGTGGATAAAGTTTGAGAGTCAGTACATAAAGGAGTGGTGGGGACGGTGGAGAACTGGAGGATGCCTGCCTCATCTAAAGGAGGAGCTACTACTTAGATCCAGCTAAAAATTCCTGGAATTTCCTAGGTGTGTGGGCCCACTCTTGCTATATATCTATGTCTATTTACACACGCATCCACATATATATGCATATATGCACATATTTCAATAATTCAATATTTTTACTATGTTCACAGAAGTGTGCAATGATTATTACAATAAATTTAAGGATGCTTTAATTACCCCCCAAAAGAAACCCCAGATCTACACAACACATTTGTGCATGTGCACAAACCTACCATAGAGCTAGGCAAGAAGTCCATCTCCTTATTCCAGCCCCAAGCAACCACGGATATACTTTCTTTCTCTGTAGATTTGCCTTATTTGGACATTTGACATGAAAGGAATTATATAATAACATTTTGTGATTTGCTTCTTTCACTTAGTATAATGTTTTGAAGGGTCATCACATTGCAGAATATATCAGTAGTTCATTCCTTTTTCTTGCTGAATAATATTCCATTGTATTGCTATGCCACATTCCCTATATCTATTTATCAGTTGATGGACATTTGGGATACTTCTACTTTGGGGCTGTTGTGAATAATGCTACTATAACCATGCATTTATAGATTTTTGTGTAGGCTATTTTCATTTCTTTTGGATATATACCTAGAGACTACCTGATCTTTTCATATTTCATCAGGATCAACAGATGTGTGTGTGTGTGTGTGTGTTTGTGTAAGCAACCAATTTAAAAATACTGACTAAAAAAAAATAATTTGAGACGAATATAAAACATTCAGAGACTAGCTTCCAAAGTTTGGTATAGAACTTTTGGTATAGTTCTTTTATTTGCAAAAAGAGAAAAGTGCATCAGCCGATTCTTATGAATCATTTTGGGTTTTCAACTTTCCCAGGGTCTTATCAAACTTCAGGCATAAACATGTATTCATTTATGTTAAAAAAGTACTCTTATTTCCCAAGAGATTTTGAGGTGACTTTACAAACCTGATAGGATAGCTTAAAATCAGTTTAGAAGGAGAACTTCTACTTGGATCAGAACCTGAGCTGGGAGGTGTAACGAGAGACTCCATGCCTAGCTCCTTGGTAGGTTTGCACACACGTACAAATGTGGTTTGGAGGGTGCTCAAATCTAGGGTAACAGGTATGTCTTGGGGCCACTAGTAACAGCCACTCCCTGAGGAAGATGTGCTCCTTTGTGCTTCTGTTGAGAGCCCAGAGATGAGGAACAGGCTCTAAGGGAGACACACAGGCTGCCCCAATCAGAACCCAGTGCAAAAGTAACTTTGGTGGCTCAGAAGAAGTACTTTAAAGTGTGGAGGTGGTGGGTGAGGGTCTACAAGGACCAGAAAAAAAATGTCCCAGGGTGATTGCTCAGCTCAGCTCTCTAAAGTCATGTGACCTAGTGGCTCTATCAGTAACAGGCTGCATGGTGTTCGCAAGTTATTTCAACTTAATGAACCTAGATTCCTTATCTGTCAGTGGGGACAAAAATGTACCTGCTTTACAGGAAATATTTTTAAATTAAAGAAATGATTAAAATGCTTAGCAAAATACCTGTAACATTCTAAGTCCACTGTGTGTGTGTGTGTGTGTGTGTGTGTGTGTGTGTGTGTGTTACTGAGCTACACCCTAAACTCTTTTTATTATTTTGTTTTGAAACAGGGTCTCACTAGGTTGCTGAGAGTCTTGCTAAGTTGCTGAAGCTGGCCTCGAACCTGGTATCTTCTTGTCTCAGCCTCCCAAGTACTGGGAATTCAGGCCTGTGCCACCATGCCCAGCTTTCTCAGTCCACTTAATAGGTATTATTCATTGCTATTATATCAGACCCCTTTAGTGTTTTCTCATCTGGTGTGTGTGTGTGTGTGTGTGTGTGTGTGTGTGTGTGTGTGTCTGTGTGTCTGTGTGTTGTTGGGGTGGTTATGGCTGAGGCTGAAGCTTTGGAAACGCCTGTCACCCGAGACTGCAAACAGTGCTGGATGTAGGAGCGCGAGCATCATAGTGCCAGCTGTCCAGTGGGAAAGGCCACGATCAAAGACCCAGAGAACAGAGATTGGTAGGTCAGTGTCTAGACAAGAAATTAGAGATAGATGACATAGGAAGGTAAGGTTGAGAGGCAAACGGGATGATGTTTGGGGATAGACACCTGTATGTCTATCGAGTGCTTTGTAGGTGGCAATGGTTCAGTTGGATGCATTCAGGAGCCAAGGAAGGACGGACAGAACCAGCCTGATGGAAAAGGAATCAGATGTTACCCTAGGAAAAAGAAGCAGAGGTTTGCGGGGACCCACCATGTTTTGGAGCAATGAACATCTTGGTAGGACCGGGGCACGGGAGAGCACTGGGGAGGGAGATCTAGGTGAGGCTGGAAGACAGCCAGGCACCAGACCCAACGGGGTCTGGCTGTCAGGGGGAGCAGTCTGCTCTTCATTCTGAGTGTAGGAAGGGGCGAGAGAAGGATTTCTGGATTAAGAGGCTCCCTCCAGCTGCTGTGTGGAGCTTCAGTGGTAGGGGGCCCATCTGACAGCAGCTATTGCAGTTATGTAAGAGGGAGCCGGTGCTTCCCTGGGACCCAGGGTAATAGTTACATGATTTATTATAGCAGCAATTATAATGATGCCAGTGTGCTGGAGGAATTAAAAGGCAGAATCAGGCTCAGACCCAGTGGAAAATGTTCAGGAAGGAAAGTTTTGAAAAGTCTTTAAGTTAAAAAAAATTGACACTGAATTGAAGAAGGGGGAAATTTCATAAAAAGAAACACCAAAATCAACTTCATAAAAGTAAAAATGAGAAAGAGTCTCCGTGGATAATCTTTACTTATTCCAAAACTGAGACCTTCATTTTCTTTCCTTCTTTCTTTCTTTCTTTCTCTCTCTCTCTCTTTCTTTCTTTCTTTCTTTCTTTCTTTCTTTCTTTCTTTCTTTCTTTCTCTCTCTCTCTCTCTTTCTCTCTCTCTCTCTCTCTCTTTCTTTCCTTCTTCTTCTTCTCCTTCTTCTTCTTCTTCTTCTTCTTCTTCTTCTTCTTCTTCTTCTTCTTCTTCTCTCTCTCTCTCTCTCTCTCTCTCTTTCTTTTTGAGGTACTGGGGATTGAGCCCAGGGGCATTCTACCTCTGAGCTACACTCCCAGCCCTATTTTTTATTCTTTATTGTGAAACAGGGTCTCACTAAGTTGCAGAGACCCTCACTAAGTAGCTGAGGTTGGTTGTGAACCTGCGATCCTCCTGTCTTAGCCTCCCAAGTACTGGAATTATAAGCGTGTGCCATCACGCCTGGCTTGAGACCCTCATTTTGAACAACAAGAAACTATCTGTTGCTTCTCACCTTCTCAAAATTTCTGGTTTCATCCGGGCAGCTTATTGCTATGATCAATCTGTATAAAATAGTTTGCAAAGTTGGGTGTGTTGGCACATTCCTGTAATCCTAGTACTTGGGAGGCTGAGACAGGAGGATCCTGGGTTTGAGGACAGCCTCAGCAACTTAGTGAGACCCTGTTTCAAAATAAAAAATAAAAAGGGCTGGATGTGTAGCTCAGAGATAGAATGCTCCTGGGTTCAATCCCCAGTACAAAACAGAACGGTTTGCAAATGCTTACCCTTTCTTGGATCAATGCCTTCTATTAATACGCTGGAGATTGTACTCATTTCCTATCACTACTATCAACTTAGTGGCTTAAAACAACACAGATTTATGATTTCATAGTTTGGGAGGTCTGGAGTCCAACACTTATGGCCTTATGGAATTAAAATCAACATGTCAGCTGGGCTGTGTTTCTTTCTGAGGGCTCTAGGGGAAAATCCATTGCTCTGCCCTTTCCAGCTTCTAGAGGCTTCCTGCATTCTTTGGCTCATGGCCCCTTCCTCCATCTGCAAAGCCAGCCATCGTCTCACTCCAAGCTCTGCTTCTATCATCACATCTCCCCCTTGGACTCTGGTTCTCTTGCCTCCGCTGTCATTTAAAGGGACCCCTGTGATTATATTGCACTGACTTGGATAATCTGGGATAGTCTCCTTATATCAGGATCCTTAATCACATCTGCAAAGTCCCTTTTGTCATCTATTCACAGGTTCTGGGGATTTGAATGAGGACATCTTTGGAAAGAGGCATTATTCTGCCTAGCACAGTGATTGCAGTTATTATAGAATGGAAGTGGACTTCAGTGGCAGCAAAGCCACGTGTGTTGGTTAAACTCAAGCTCTGGGCCAGGCATGCTGGATTTGCAGCTGCTAGTCCTATGGCTTCTGAGTGTCTGTTTTCTCACCCGGCAATGGGACATTCATCAGACTCACCTCATCAAGTTGCTGTGAGGACCAGTTAAGTGCAACACAGTAACCAACACATGGTGAGGGCTCATTAAGTATTGTCCCTTAGTATCTGATGGAGGGGTGTGGTATAATCCTTTCTTCAGTGGTTGAATTTGGTAATTAATGGGAATGTTCCAGTGTTGGCAGAAGTTGTGTGTTTAAACATATGCTGATGAATATCATAATATCATGTTAAATGGAAGAAAGCAGACACAAAAGAGCCCACAATACTTGGTTCTGTTTCTAAAGTTCAAGAATGGAACAAACAAAGTTGTGCTCAGACTGGCAAGGTTAGCCCATTGTTGTGTTAAAAGAACTTGGGAGGCTAAGATAGAAGGGTCTCAAGTTCCAGGACATAGCCTCAGCAATATAGTGAGACTCTCAGCAACACCTATTTCTAAACAACAACAAAAATATTAAAAGGACTGGGGGTGTAAGTCAGAGGTAGAACGCCCTGGGTTCAATTCCCAGTACCACACACACACACACACACACACACACAAAGAACAGACAAGAACGGATATCAATTGGTGCTTTGTTTCTACAACTTGGCTGCAATGTAGACCTAAAATGCTTCTGAATGCTCCACCCCACCATGCAGGCTATAATAGCTAGAGAAAAGGAACTGACCTACAGAAAAAGGAAGTGAGGCACAGAGACAAGCCGATTGGTTACAGCTTGTGTCTGTCTTACTTGAACATGGTCTTAACAGTTGGCCACTTGTAATTGGTTGAGGCTCAGCTGCTTGATACAAGAGTAGGTTACACTCCTCATACACATCCAGCACACATCCTCATACACATTAGTTAACTATGTATGGAGAAACCTTTAGGTCAAACTCAAAATATGTACAGAGGCAGCTTTAGGCCAAAAAATCCAATTTAGCAATTATCATCTGGGAACTAGGCTGTGAGTATTCCCAGGGAGCAGTTAACTGATAAGGGTGGTTCATTATGATTAGACAACATGATTTATGATGAATCCCTGCCTTGAACTTTGATATGTGGCAAGCAGAGGGTGTAACAGGATCAGCCCCCAACTATAACCTTGGACACTGAGTTCTCTAATGAGTTTCTCTGGTCAACAATATTGTATACATATTGTTACCATATATTGCTGGGAAAGTAGGTGGCTCTTGTGCACCTCCATTGGGCAAGTTCCCTTGGTTGTAGGTTCTTGGTTTTCTCCAGAATTTTCCCCATGAAACTTTATCTTTGCTGCTTTTGCCTTTTGTTTTTTTGTAAAAACAAAACAAAAAAATTATTGCCATGATACTCTGGTTTCTCTTCAGCTCTCATAAATCTTTCATCTTTTACAAATCAAAACCATGAGTACACTCATGTGCTGAGTCCCATGAGTTCTCCTACTGAACCATCAAACCTGGGGTAACACAGATGTTTACCTGAGGTGGAAGTTGGTAACAGATTAAAAAGAAATGCAAGGAATCCTTTGCGAAGCTGGGAATATTCTCTTGATTTGGGTGGTTGATCAGTGTGTACATACATAAAAACAAATTCACTGAGCCACTCGCCTGAGATGGGTAACTTTATTGATTTCACTGTATGTATGCTACTTCTCAAAGGACTGCAAAAACTTGAACCAACCAACTGGTCAGCCATTTCTCAGTGCAACAGGCTCTAAGATGATCTACTCTAGACATAGTGAATATTTTGCTTTCGAAGAGAGGACTCCAAAGAACAAAACAAGGTCTCCTGCATTCAAGGAAATTACACATGATCTAGAAGTCGCCACCCACTCAAGACTGACTATGAAGAGCTGGAGTGAGGACCCTTGTAAGAGGACCCTTCCCAGAACCTTCTGGGGAAACTCATATGCTCCTTCCTTCTTCTCCTTTTCCTTTCTCACTAGAAAAAAGGGAGGCAGACGTCTTCACCTGTTCCTCATCACATCGCAGTGCATTGTGCCCTGCCTGAAAGTCTCCTGGGTAGCAAACTCAGGCCTAACTTGAAATAGCATTTTGGAGAAGCCTCATGTAATTATTAATCAAAGTCCCATAAATATGTCTATGACTTATCTTTTCCCTTCTTATATTTCCCAGAGGGGCCAGGTTTTGCCATACAAGTCAGGTATTTTGGTCTGCGAAGGGGATGTTCTAAAGTAAGACAAATTGTAGAGTGGAGGGGCTGGGGTGCTGCCACATCGTCCAAACCAGTATTACTGTCAAAGGATTTGCAGCTCCCCAGGGAGATTTCTGTGAGAACAAAGCAAAGAATGCAGCAAATGCTAAATGTAGCTTACTTCCATATGCTAAGGGCAAGCGAATGTTCCCAGCTACTCAGCTATTTGTACAGTGACTGCTACATAGTGCTGTGGTTTAACTGTGCTCCCCACGGATCATGTACTGGAAAGGTAATCCTCAGTGCAACAGGGTTGGGAGGTGGGGCCTAAAGGGAGGGGTTTAGATCGTGAGGACTCCACCCTCATAAATGGATAGATGGCAACTATAAAAGGGCCTGAGTTGCCAGTTTGAGCAACCCCCCCCCCCGCCATGTCTTCTTTTGCCCTTCAGCCTTCTGCCATTGAATGATGAAGCAAGAAGGCCCTTGCTAGATGCTGGCACCTGGGCACTGGGCTTCTCAGCTTTTGGAATGATGAGAAACAAACTTCTGTTCTTTATAAATAAAACAGTCTGTGGCATTCTGTTATAGCAACACAGAAAAGACTAAGTGCTCAATGCATACTGACCATTATTATCTGATGGACAGGTATCATATACTCCATTTTTTTCCTGTGGTTAAATTTGATTATTAATGGCAATATCTGTGGGGTGTGTTGAAGGAATTTGTGTTTTTAAGAAAAGTTTGACTACTTATCTCTAGGAGTTGCCAGTAGCTGCAAGGAAAGCACCTGACAACAGTTGAACCATGCAGGCTAACCAATGATGCTGACTCTTAACATACATAACTGGACTATTCTCTGGGATTGTTAAGACTTCCTTGATGCCTTGGATAAAACCCGCAGATAGAAAATGTTTTTTCTTTCTTTCTTTTTTGTTTTTGGCGGTACTGGGGATTGAACCCAGGGGCATTCTACCTCCGAGCTATAACCACAGCCCTATTTTTTATTCTTTATTTTGAAACAGGGTCTCACTAAATTGCAGAGGGCCTCACTAAGTAGCTGAGGCTGACCGCAAACCTGCGATCCTCCTGTCTCAGCTTCCCAAGTACTGAGATTACCACCATGCCCCGTTCCACAGATTGAAATTTTACATTATGATTTTCGGATTTCATGTGTGATATTCCATAAGATAGAACTGATTTTTTATCAAATCATGTATTTTCTTCCTCTTATTAATAAATGCATAAATATTTGATCCATGTTGCTCTGATTAATTTTAACAGGATACAGATATATTTTTTCCTATTAAATAATTTCATTAAACAAAAAAATTTGAGCATGAGGGCTAATAAATTTTTTTTTTTTTGCAGTACTGGGGATTGAACCCAGGGGCATTCTACCTCTGAGCTATGCCCCCAGCCCTATTTTTTATTCTTTATTTTTGAAACAGGGTCTCACTAAATTGCAGAGGGCCTCACTAAGTAACTGAGACTGGTCACGAACCTGCGATCCTCCTGTCTCAGCCTCCCAAGTACTGGGATTATAAGCATGTGCCACCATGCCCGGCTTATTTCTGATTTTTAAACATAATTCTTATTTATTCCCAAAGCCATACATCAGAATTATATGCACACAGCTTGAGGAAAGAATATGTTTTCTATTACATTAGTGGCTTCATAAATAACATAATGTAGCTGGGCATGGTGGTGCACACCTGTAATCCCAGTCTTTGGGAGGCTGAGATGAGAAGATTGCAGATTCAAGGCCAGCCTCAGCAACTTAGTGAGACTTTGTTTTAAAATAAAAATAAAATATGGCTGGGGATATAGCTCAGAGGTAGAACGCCCCTAGGTTCAACCCCTAGTACCACACACACACACACACAAAATAAAAATAAATAATACAATTTTAGCAGCATTGTGTTCTGCTTTCTTGTAAATCAAGTAATAAGAGCATTGCTGCTGTGTTTTATACTTAGAAAATTAATTATATCAGCTCTCCATTAATGTAAACTAGGCTGCTTTTTAGTATTTTATATGATGCATTCAATAATTTATTGTTCAGTGGTTTTTATAATATTCCCCCAAATGAATGTCAAGACACTTAAGTTGAAAAACAAAGTAACACATCTAATGACAAAAAATAAATGAAATTTGACAGACTGGCTTGAAAATTAGGTTATGGGATAAATATTTTTCATCAGTTGGATGAGCCAAATCTGTAGCTCTAAGATCCAATGAGATGAACGTACTAATGTAGTTCACTATAAAAAAATGTATGGAAATAAAAATTTTGCATTTCTCAGGAGATTCTGAGACAAATATAACATGTGCCTGTATATGAAAAGACAACAGTTAAAATCTTAGCTACTTAAAAGTCTTGGCTTTTGCATATCCTTCATGGAATGAGACAGTCAAGACTGAACAATAAATCCTTTCTCAAGTGGGATGGTTTCCAAAGATTTGCTTTCAACAAAATTGGGGAAAGACCTAATCACAGTGATGGATCCTTATGAGGTGCCTCATGTTTGGGGCATACGATTCAGAAGGAGCTCAAAGAAATGATTGCCAGTGCTGTCAGAAAACACTTTTCTTCCCACCTTCTTACTGACATGACTGAGAGGGTTCAGTGTTCGCATCTACAAAAACAGAAATGGAAATGGATCTAAACCCAATCTTACTGGTAGTGAGGAATAGTCATTTGTCAACATATGAACTAGTTAGGGGAAAATCTGTCCATCTCATGGAGATGCATGTACCTTTAATATAATTATATAGTCATGCGCGGTGTAACAGCATTTCAGTTAATGATGGATCACATATATGACGGTGGTCTCCTAAGCTTCCAATGGATCTGGAAAATTCCTATCACTTAGTATTCTTTTTCTGTCTTTCCTATGCTTAGATATGATTAGATACACTTAGTATTCTTACTGTACCTTTCCTATGGCTAGATATGTATAGACGCATACATACTTACCATTATGTTACAGTTGCCTACAACATTCAGTAGGTACCATGCTGTAGAGGTTAGTAGCCTGGGAACACCAGGTGATACCATAGAGCCCAGGTGTGCAGCAGGCTCTGCCATCTCGGTTTGTGTGGGTATCACTTATGTGTGCACGACAAGACACTTGATGCTGCATTTCTCAGAATGTGTCTCATCATTAAGTGGTTGCATGACTGTGTCTCAAAAGTTAAAATTTATTTATGTCGTGTTTTCAATTATGTACTACCAATAATTTGGAATACTTGAACCCAGAAGATTTTTTTTTAACATTCAGATCCCAGTAGACAGAGAAAAAGGTTTAGACTCATATATATGTTACAGAGTAAAACAGAATGATCAATAAAAGACGGGCACAGTGGTGCCTGCCTGTAATCCCAGTATTTAGGAGGCTGAGACAGGTGGATCACAGATTCGACACCAACCTCAGCAACTTAGTGAGACCCTCAGTAATTTAGGAAAACCCTGTTTCAAAATAAAAAAAAATAAACAAAAAAGGGCTGGGAGTGTAGCTTGGAGGTAGAATGTCCCTGAGTTCAATTCCCAGGACCAAAAAAATAAAACAAAGATTAAACTGATGATCAACAAAAGACTATTTATTTATTTTTGTGGATTGAACCCAGGGCATTCTATGTCTGAGCTATACCCCAAGCCCTATTTTATTCTTTTATTTTTTTAAATTTTTAAAAAAATTTTTTGCAGTACTGGGGATTGAACCCAGGGGCATTCTACCTCCGGGCTACACCCCCAGCTCCATTTTTTTTATTCTTTATTTTTGAAACAGGGTCTCACTAAGTTGTGGAGGGCCTCACTAAGTAGCTGAGGCTGGCTGCGAACCCAGATCCTCCTGTCTCAGCCTCCCAAGTACTGGGATTACAAGCGTGTGGCACCACGCCTGGCTTTATTCTTTCATTTTGAAACAGGGTCTCGCTAAGTTTTGGAGAGACTCACTAAGTTGCTGAGGCTGGCCTCGAACCTGTGTTCCTCCTGTCTCAGCCTCCCAATTATTGGGTTTACAAGAATGTGCCACCATCCCGGGCTTCAAAAGACTTTAACACCATAAAAAATATGTTAGGATAAAATTTTGAGGGGGAAGAAAGACAGAAATAACAGTACAAAGAGATGCAAGAAGAATGTGGAATTTCTGACTGTTGAAAGCAAAGTTCCTGTATTTTTTCAATGGGTGATGGTGGGTGGGAAATCGCTAGAATGTTTCAGGGTAATAAATCCATGGGCTTTGTTTAAAATAGCCATGAAACTGCTTTATTTTCCAGTATTATTTTTTAATATATTGTGAACCTTTTGCAGTCATTTAATCTTAAATAAAAATGGTAAGTTTGAGTTTAGGCGAATTAAGAATGTGTGTGGAGGTATAGTTTTCAAAATTCTTTTGTATTTAGAGTATTAGAGAAAAAAATAATGAATTCTGCTTGCTTGGTTTCTAAGAATGGATGGTTAGCAGGCCTGGGAAAGCAAATGACCTTGACCCCACACCCCTGACCTCACACCCCTGACCTCCCAGTATCCCTCTCAGGCTTCCTCTGCAGGAAAGCGGATGATCAGATCTGCAGGGCACGTGCACCCAACATGCCCTTCCGTCCACTTTGCTTTGCTTGATTATATTAAACAGGACGCTTTTCTCAAAGTGTATTTACCAAACACACATAGAACAGTAACTGTGTACGAGGCACATTCTAATTACTTGATAATATTAACTTCTTTAAGGCTTACAAAAACATTATAAGTTAGATACTGATGTTATCCCCACTAAACAGATGAGAAAATTAAAAGCACAGAGAGATTAAGTAACTTCCTGAAAGTTGCATAGATAATAGATGATAGAATTAGGATTTTTTTGTTGTTGTTGTTACCAGGGGTTGAACCCAGGGGCATTCTACCTCTGAGCTACACCCCCAGTCCTATTTTTAATTCTTTATTTTGAAACAGGGTCTCACTAAGTTGTGGAGGGCCTCACTAAGTAGCTGAGGCTGCCCGTGAACCTGCGATCCTCTGGTCTCAGCCTCCCAAGTACTGGGATTACAAGTGTGCGCCACCATGCCCGGCTTTTCTTACATTTTATTTGAAATAGGGTCTTGTTAAGTTGCTGAGGGTCTCACTAAGTTGTGGAGGTTGGCCCTGAACCTGTAATCCTCCTGTCTCAGCCTCTTAAATACTGGAATTGCAGGCATGAGCCACCATGCCATGTGAATTAAGACTTCTTATTGCTAATTTCTGTTTTTTAAAAAGGGAGCAGAATGAAATTATTCTATTCTGTGTATTCAACAGACATTGATCAGATTTCTTTTGCCCTCGTAGATCACACTTCTGTTTCTGGGTCCAACACTTGCCTGGCTGACAAGTAGATTGGATTTACCTGTGGGGATGCTAAGAATCCGGTATTGAGCTGCAGATGGAGTTGAATTTCAGTGACCTGCTTGTTGACACTGGCTTTCACAGCCCCTGAGTCATCATATAAATGTCTTATTCAGAAGCCTAGGTGGAGGAGGCTGGCCGGGGAAGGCTGGATAATTAGTATTGCAGGTCACTAGTAAAGCCCTCAAACCAGAGAGCATCAAACCATCCCAAGAAATTATTTTTCCTGGCCTTCTCCATCCAGCCTCATAATTCCAATTTCAGATGTTTGCAGCGGTTTCCTTTACAGCAAGGAGGCAAACGAATGGGGCCGGCGGCGCTGCAGCCGGGGAGAGGAGCCGATTCTCTGCCATCTCCTGCCACCACCGTCTGCACCCAGCTTGCCATCGGACACAGGCAGAGGGTGTGGAAAGAGGTGGCCAGAACTGGGAGGGTGAAAAATACCTTAAGGAGTTTGCCACTTTGCAAGTGGAAAACCACTTTTAAAATACAACCCCCTCCTAAAAAAACAAAACAAAATAAAACTTTCCCCCTCCCAAACAACATAATGATCTAAAAACAAGTCCTGCGTTTACAGATAGCTTGGTATCCATTACTGTGCTTTCTGGCAAGCGCTATCTACTTTGGGGCAACTCTGGGACATTTCCATATCCTGCCTGTTATACTGGACGCTTCAGAGCTGTGAGCCAACACCCACATCCTGGGCTTGGCTTCCCTGGATCCAACTATTATGGGACTTACAAAAACTCTCTCCGTTGACCAAGCTCTACCCTGGCACCTCTGAGTCCCCTGCCTGTCCAGACTTGACCTTGGGCATCCCTCTCTGTCTTTGTAGAATCCAGTGCGAGCAAATATCCCACTAAATCAGAAAATCTGCTCCAGTTGGTATCTGACCATTCTCAACAGCTTATCCCCCCTGGCCTGCCTTCTGCATAATTCTATTGAGTCAGTTTAAATAGAAATTAGAATGGCAATCATTAAAAACACAAACAACAACAAATGCTGGCAAGGATGTGGAGAAGTAGGAACTCTAATACATGTTGGTGGGATTGCAAATTAGTGCAACCACTTTGGAAAACAGTATGGAGGATCCTCAGAAGAATGGGAATGAACCTACCCTATGACCCAGCTATACCACTCCTGGGTATCTACCCAAAAGAATGGAAACCAAACTACCAGAGTAATGCATGCGTATCTATGTTTATAGCTGCACAATTCACAATTGCCAAACTATGGAACCAGCCAAGATGTCCATCAACAGATGAATGGATTACAAAGCTGTGGGATATGTACACAATGGAATTTTACTCAGCCATAAAGAACAAGATTATGTCATTTGCAGGGAAATGGATGGAATTGGAGAACATTATGCTAAGTGAAATTAGTCAGTCACAAAAAGTGAAAAGTTGGATGCTTTCCCTAATATGCGGAAGCTAGGGAGAACATGGGACATAGGAGGGACTCCAGACAAAGAAGGAGAAACCTTAGATGAGTGAAGAAGGGGACCTAACTGAGGGAGATGGGAAGGGGGAAGAGGGAAACACCCTAATGCACGGGATGTACATACACGAACTTATCAATGAGTACTGTGTGCATGTATGACTCTACCACCCTGAACCTTATCAAGGTGTATGATTACAATGCACCAATAAAAAATAAATTAAAAAAAGAAAGCCTGGGTCCTGTTGGCTTTCTCCTGGTAATTTTCTATCCACTGACCCTCCTTGATTCGTGGCTGTAAATCCCTATTCTTACCCATTGAAGCTTTGCCCCAATCTAAGATCCCATTGCAGGGATCCCTATACCTATGGCCTGGGCCTTCCTTGGGGAAAGTCAGCCTTACCACCTTAAGTATTTAGACAGTTTTTTCTTTTACAGGACAAATCATAATGGGCTATGAGTCCTGGTGAGAAGTGGGTAGCTGAGTCCTACTCTGTCACTCACAATCTTAAATCTGCTAGAAAAATGTCCCCAAAACTTATCTCCCCACCAAAGATTAAATTGCCTTCTTCATCTCATTTGTTGGGAGCATCGAAAGATAGAACTGGAGGAAAAAGTTTGATTTTATTAATTAATTTATTTACTTACTAGGGATTGAACCCAGGGGCATTCTACCTTTGAGCTACACCCCCAGCCCTATTTTACTCTTATTTTGAAATAGGGTCTTGCTTGCTGAGGTTGTCCTCGAACCTGCGATCCTCCTGTCTCAGCCTCCCAAGTACTGGGATTATAAGAAAAGTTTGGTTTTAAAAGACTCATCTCCAGGTCAGGTGGCATTGGAAAGCAGTATCTACATGAAATGGTGTGGACAATTCCTAACATGAATCTGAACTCTGACTCTTCCCTATTCCCTGCCCCTGTAAAAAGGAATTAAATCAGCCGGGCATAGAGGTGCATGCTTGAAATTCCAGTACTTGGGAGGCTGAGACAGTAGGATTGCAGGTTGGAGGACAGCCTCAGCAATATAGTGAGACTCTCAGCAGCCTAGTGAGACCCTGTTTCAAAACAAAAACTAAAAAGGGCTGGGAGTGTAGCTCAGAAGTAGAGTGCCCTTGGGTTCAAGCTGCAGTACCACCAAAAAAAAAAAAAAGGAATTAAATCATAAAAAGTTGGGAGATGAAGGAAAAGGGAAGGGAGAGAGGAATTTCCTTGTGGTCTAAGGATATAGAAAGAGGGATGGGAGTAGCAGCCTCGATGGGGGGAAAATTTAGGAGCTGTAAGAATTGCCCAGGGATAGGAATTGGGTCCTTTTTAATTTTCTTCTGAAAGATACAAGTCAGATATTGACCTATTCATTTAAAAATTTGCTTTGGCTGTGTAGATCATGTTTCTCTGGATGTGACCTTGTGACTGGGCCAGTCACGCAGAGCTACGATCATAGAGAGCCTCCAGGAAATCAAGACAGAAACTTTGGCAATAATGAAACCATACTTTCCATTGAAAAGATAGCTCTTTGGGGTTTCAGGAGGGAGAGGGATACTAGTCATGTTAGGCTGCTGATGTACTTGTGAGGATATAATTAGATCTTTTCTATCAAAGGAATAGCTTGACTTGGGCTCCATGTTGTAAAACTGCCATTGTGAACCTTACACGTGCTTGTGTTTTTGTAAAGATAGCATTTCCTGGAAATTGTGAGTGCCAACCCCTCCCCCGGCATCCCCTTCAGCCAATGGCGTAAAGATTGTGAGGTTGTTCCCACCAATAGGAGCACAGCACAGAAGCGCCCCCCCCCCGAAATAAAACACCCAGCAAGTTTCCTCCATGTTGTTCTTGCACGCTGACTCACTGGTGGCAGGATCGCTTTTTGCAAAAAGTAAGATTCGCCTTGCCGAATCTTACTTGCCGAAAAAAAACACATGGGTTTTTTTTTTTTTACGACGTCATAGAAATTTACTTCTGACATATTGGAGCAAATGGAGGGAGGGCAGAGGACATCATCTCAGAATATCTGCATTCGAATCCCTACCTAGGCCTGAGCCAAGAACAGCCCCTTTACTTGGTCATGCCCAGTCTGTTTCCACATTACACTGGTTTTGAGACTCCAGTAGGATCTGGGAAACTCATCTATTCCAGCATGTTCCACATTATAGATACTCAATAAAAGCTTATTACGAGTTACAGGTTGAAATTTAAATGTAGATGCATTTTTTGTTGAAGTAAAGGAGCCCCAAGTTGTTTTAAAACAAGTACAGCACACTACAAACATGGGAATTATTTTGAACCCACTTTTAAGTTACTTCAAAAGTATATAAGGAATAGTTGATCAGTCTTTATTAAAAGTTAGGTTGAGGCCCGGCGTGGTGGCATATGCTTGTAATCCCAGTACTTGGGAGGCTGAGATAGGAGGAACGCAGGTTCATGGACAGCCTCAGCTAGTTAGTGAGGCCCTCCACAACCTAGACCCTGTTTCAAAATAAAGAATAAAAAATAGGGCTGGGGGGTGTAACTCAGAGGTAGAATGCCCCTGGGTTTAATCCCCAGTGCCTAAAAAAAAAAAAAATTAGTTTGAACAAATGTACTTTTATGAAACGAGTCTGGGTTTCAACAAGGCTAAGCTCTCTGTGCCCTTCCCCGCCTTCAGTGTAGAATGTGTCTCCATTATGCCCATTTATTTATCAAATGAATAAAGAAATATTTTAGGCCTTACTTCATGTAGAGCAGTGTGTCCTACCAGGCAAAGTGTTAATTTCTGACTACTGGGCAGGCCCCCCGCAGTTTACAGAGTACTTCCAGACATGGAATTATTCCATCTGCGCTGCATGCTGTGGACAAGATACATCCTTTCTGCTTGTTTAGGAAAGAGGTGCACAGTGCTGAACGGCTCGTTTAAAGTCCCACATCTAACAAGCGCTGGAGGCAGCATTTGAACTTGAGGCTTCTGATTTCCCAAACTCAACACTCTTTCTGCATCCCCCCATGTGTTAAGGCCTGAAAATTCATACCTGGAAGCCTTAACCCCCAGATCCTCAGAATGTGACTATTTGGGGACATAGAGCCTTTGAAGAGGGAATTAAGGTAAAATGAGGCGATAAAGTGGGGCCTAATCCAATGTAACTGGGGCCTTCCTAACAAGAGGAGGGAAAAGCTGAGTGTAGTGGTACATGCCTGTAATCCCAGTACTGGGAGGTGGGTTCAGGCCAGTCTGAGCAAGTCAGCGAGATCTTGATGCAAAATAAAAAATAAAAAGGGCTAGGGGTATAGCTCAGTGATAGAGTGCCTGTGGGTTCAATCCTCTCAAGGAGACAGAGAGAGAGAGAGAGAGAGAGAGAGAGAGAGAGACAGCAGGGATGTGCACACAGAGGACAGACTGTGTGAGGACACAGGAGGGGGCAGCTACCTGTGAGCCAAGGAGAGGGACCCCAGGAGAAACCAACCCATCCATACCTTGATCTTGGACTTTGCCCCTAGCATTGTAAGAAATTAAATCTCTGTTGTTTATGCCACTGTCTCTGGTATCTCATTATGGTAGCCCAAGCGAACCATGGTGCCTACCTCATTCTGGCACTAAAAACATTGATGGCTCCCACTGACCATAAGTAAGGCCTAACTTCTCACCATGCCATTTGGTATAGGTTCATCACCTCTAACCCTCCTCCCCTCTCATCTGAAATCCGAGGGGCTCCAAAATCTGAATTTTTTTTGAGTGCCAACATGATACCACAAGTCAAAAATTCCACATCAGATCTCATATGCTGGTTTGTAGTTAACACAGGGGCACTAAAAATAGTTTATAAAATGACCTCGAAGTTGGGCATGGTGGCGCACCCTTTTAATCCCAGTACTTGGGAGGCTGAGACAGGAAGATCACAGGTTCGAGGACAGCCTCAGCAAGTAGTGAGACTCTCAATAACCTAGGAAGACCCTGTTTCAAAATAAAAATTTAAAAAATTGGGCTGGG
This sequence comes from Glis glis, assembly GCA_004027185.1. NCBI lineage: Eukaryota > Metazoa > Chordata > Mammalia > Rodentia > Gliridae > Glis > Glis glis. Next base: position 29,993 of record PVJS01016881.1, read on the forward strand.
GGTGTCGGAGGTAGAATACCCCTGGGTTCAATAGCTAGTACCAAAAAATAAAAAATAAAAAAATAAATAAAATGACCTTTGGGCATGTGCATAGGTATATATGAAACATAAATGAATTTTGGATTTAGACTTGGGTCCTACCCCCAAAATCTCATTATGCATATGCAAATATTTTTTAAAAAATCTGAAACACTGCTGGTCCCAAGCACTTTGGGTAAGGTCTGCTCCATATATGCTTAGGACTCTCATGGCTCTGTCTCCAGCCCACTTACTCCACTCATCAGGACTCTGTCGGCATCTTCTTTTCTCCTTTGGTGGTATTCCCTTCTTGTCTTTTAGGGTATTTCTGTGTCTTCAGGGCCCACATCAAGCTCTACCATCGTGCTGAGCTTCCCCACTCACTTTGCTTCTAGTAATCTCTTCCTTGAGGTTAGCGGAACAGTCAGTCTCTAGAGGTAGATAATCTGGGCTTTCAGCTCTAGCTCTACTAGAACTAGAGCTGTGTGACTTTGGGCAAATTACTTAACCTCTCTAGTTCTCATCCCCCTCCCTGGTTCACAGGAATCACAATAGCACTGTTACACTGAACTTGAGAAGAAAAATAGGACAACAATAGCCTGTAACGCCACGGCAAATGTCTCTTCTCTTCCAGCACTATGATGTATACAAGTTTTCTTCTTACTACTTAAATTTTGTTATTATTTTTCAATAATTCTTATTTGTACATAATTCTTTTTCTTATTTCTTAAAAGTTTCATTACATTTTATCTGCATCAATCTGAGAGTACTTGGGTCTTTTTAAACAAGCAGTTTTAAAAATTCTGATTATAGAAGTAATGCATACTTATAAAAATTTCAAAAAACAAACAAAAACAGGGAAAAAAAGCACAGAGGGGGGGAAATCATTTATAATCCTGCCATCTGAATCCACTGTTAACATTTTGGTGCATTTCCTTTCATCTTTTTCCTATGTGTAAACACATGATTTTGAAACAAAAATGATCATATTAAACACATGGCTTGTGTAAAGTACTTTTTCATAAGGGAATATATCTGTATTGACAGAGTTTTCATGAGAGAGTCATACTGGCAGCTTGCTCTGATCCAGCCTGTAGTTATGTTTTGTTTAGTTTGCACAGTGTTAAAAAGTTCAGCCAGATTTTTAAAAAATCATGATACTTTACAGCAAAGTTATATTTCCTGCCTTGGAAAATTCTCCTGATTCTCTAGCCACAGTCTGCCTGTGTTCCAGGGAGCCAGCTCTTGGCTAGAACTGAGTAGAGCTTTTACTTTGTATTCATGGCCCATGGAGATCCCTGGTCTACATTACCCTTCATGATGGACACGTAGAATTTTCTAGTTATTATGACTATTCGTGAACATGTCTATTCTCCTCAACTAGAATAAGCAATGTGGGGGCAGGGTTTATTCTATTTCACCTTTTAGTTCTTAGGCACACAATTCTATAATCTGAATGTTTGCTTCTTTCAAATTCATGCACTGATCCTAATCCCCAAGGTGTTTGAGAGGTGAGTCCTTTGGAGAGTGATTAGGTTGTAAGGACAGAAGCCTGGTGAATTGGGTTAGTGTCCTTATAAAAGAGGCCCAAGAGAGACCCTTTGCCCCTTCTACCTGTGGGGACACAGCTAGAGGACAACATCTATGAGCCAGGAACTGGGCCCTCACCAGACACTAAATCTGCCAACATCTAGACCCTGGGCTTCCCAACCAGAACTGTGAGAAATAAAATTCTGTTTTTCATTAGCTACTCAGTTTGTGGTGTTTTATTATAGTTGCATGTGTCCATAAGCTTTCCATTGCTGTCACAAAATACCAAAGAAAATCTACTTACAAGCAGGACAGGTTTCTTCTGGCTCACAGTTTCAGAGATTTCAGTCCATGGTTGCTTGGTCCCATGGTCCTATGGCAAGATAGACTATATGGCAGGGAGCACACGGCGGGACAAAGCTGCTCACCTCATGGTAGCTGTGAAACAAAGGGAGAAGGAGCCGGGATCCTAAGATCTCCTTCAAGGGCATGCCTCCAATGACCTAACTTCCTCCTGCCAGGCTCCACCTCCCAACAGCACAACAGTCTGTCATCAGGTCTTTACCTCGTAAGATTTGGGGGGTGCTCCAGATCCAGACGACAAGGCAGCCCGGATGGACTATGCTAGGCCCTCAGCACCTCCTCTAAGATCTTTATAATTAGGTTGCATAAATACTTGAACGAATGGACTCATTTGTGACATTTCATGCATTCACATTACTCGAGAAAGACCCAGAGGAGTCTGGACCCCACCAGAGCATCGGGTGGTGACCCTGACAGCCTGGTCCACAATGGGGTTCTGTCCACACTGGGAACTTTGGGGAATCTGCCATCTTTCTTCCAGGAGGAGCCTTAAAAGCTTTCAAAAGGCAACGCACAGTGATCTTACTTCCCACCCGAATGCAACCATCTTCCCGCAGAAGATGACAGCTTTTGAATAGCACCGCTGACTCTCAAAACATCCAACAGTGGAAGGGAGAAAAGCAAAAGGTAGAAAACGGGGGTCACGTACCAGTGGTCGCGTTTGCTTTTTGTTCTCGTCACTCTCTTCTAAGCACATGACTGACTGCCTTCTAGGCGACAAAGAGCACGCTTCCTGCAGGTCCCTGGTGGGTGCTGGTGCTCACGTTAGACGCTGGACCTCAGGGGCAGCTGGAACTTGCTGCTGCTCCACCCTCGGGCCGCACGTGAGGCCCAACCACAAGATGGGCGGCGGGTCCTTTAATCCTGCACCCTGGCCTTGGCTTCCAAAACCCGATCCTCTACAATTTGAGCTTATGTAACGTATTTGTTTATTTTTAAGCCAGCCCTGTCCAAGTTGAGAACATTTAAGACTCCCTTTTAGAGGAAATTTGGAATCCAACATTATCATTAACTAAATCAGCAAGCAAATGGTCCTGTAAAAATACCAAGCGGCCCAGTTCTGAGGAATCGTATCTTCCTATTCCCGGTGGAGTGACGTTGCATGGTGGTTTCTCTGAAAATTGTTCCTGGGATTTCGCTTCTCTTTTTCTCTCTTAAACCATAGCCAGAGGCTAATGACCTGAGCCCATAGGGCCTGAGGCTTGCTTCTGAGGAGGAGGCCCTCCATTTGACAGGGGCAATGGAGTCCTTGTTCTAGAATTAGCTCTAGCAGCCTCCTAACTAGTTCAGACCCTGGAGCTTCTGGAGGACCACAGTCCACAGACATCATGGGGAGACACTTATGTCTGGGTCAGACCAGACGCCATTTTATTTTTTTTTAATTTTTTTGCGGTACTGGGGATTGAACCCAGGGGCATTCTACCTCTGAGCTACACCCCCAGCCCTATTTTTTATACTTTATTTTGAAAAAGGGTCTCACTAAGTTGTAGAGGGCCTCACTAAGTAGCTGAGACTGGCTGCGAACCTGCAATCCTCCGGTCTCAGCCTCCCAAGTACTGGGATTACAAGCGTCCGTCACCACGCCCGGCTCCAGACGCCGTTTTATATTAAATTTTAGACATGTGGGAACAGGTGCCAAGGGTGTGATAAAAATGTGTGTGAAGGAGCTGTTCACTGTTATTTCTTTTAGGGAAAACACCGGAAATAATCTAAATGTTCAGCGAGAGGAGAAGAGTTGAATAAATTATGGCCGTTTTTAATGTATCCAATTAAAGATTCATCAAAGTCATAAAGAGTCATGATGTGAGGGAAGTGTTTATGACTTGTTAGGTTCAAAGAAAGTGGAACACAAAAGTCATAGATAATGTATGAGGCCAATTATTATTATTATTTTTTTGTGGTACTGGGGATTGAACCCAGCGGTTTTCTACCTCTGATCTACAACCCCAGCCCTTTCTATTTTTTATTTTGAAACAGGGTCTCACTAAGTTGCTGAGGGTCTTTTTTTTTCAGAACTGGGATTGAACCCAGGGGCATTCTACCTCCGGGCTACACCCCCAGCCCTATTTTTTATACTTTATTTTGAAACAGGGTCGCACTAAGTTGCAGAGGGCCTCACTAAGTAGCTGAGGCTGGCCATGAACCTGCGATCCTCCTGTCTCAGCCTCCCAAGTACTGGGATTACAAGCATGCACTACCATGCCCTGCCTGCTGAGGGTCTTGCTACATTGCTGAGACTGTCCTCTAACCTGTGATCCTCCTGTCTTAGCCTCCTAAGTACTGGGAGTATAGGCATGCACCACCATGCCTGGCTACATTTTATTTTATTTTCTTTGGTCCTCACTAACCTCTGCCCACCCATGGCTCCCCAGTGAGGAGCTGCAGGGAACAGCTGGGATCAGAGAGGAGGAGGGAGGGTAGGGGGTTCCCTGATACCCAGAGCCACAGCAGCTCCCCCTCAGGACCTGGAGCCTCGTGGGCATCTCTGAGCTGTAGACACCTGTCCGGATCCCTGTGTGCAAACTCACAGAAGGAAAACCTTGGGGAGCCTTGGGAAGTAGATCAAGGGAGCCTTGATCTACCGATTCATCCCATCTTCCCACAAGAAAGAGCTATTGTGAGATGCTCCTTCCTACCCTCCTTTTGCTGCAGCCTCTGCTTCTCTAAAGCAGTATTGACTGAAGTGTAGAAAGACATCTTCGAGTCTGGCCAGGTGGACTGGTTCAAGCTAGACGATGGCTCTGCGCATGCTGGGCTTTGAAGGCATCCTGCCAAGAGAGGCTGGGCTTGCTCCTGGGGCCGGCCAATTCTTCCTGTCTCTGTGGGTTTCCTCCATGTGTTTAATGAATGTAACAAGACTCGAAGCTTCTTTTGGAGCTGTGTGCCATGACCTCATCTGCTGTTGCCTATACATGTGGGTGAAGCGTGGTGCTGAAGTGTGGTGTTGAAGGGGGCTTGGGAGGGGAGTGGAAACAAAGCTTAGCTTTTCCAAAGAGTGTTTGCAGGAGTGGAGAAGCCTTTCAGCTACCAAACATGGCGATTGTTCAATTCAATTATACTATACCCACTAACTATGTCTTGAGTGATTATCTACATTATAAGCAAGACGTCCAAGAAATCCCCAAGCATCTTAGAGAATGCCTCAGTTTCTCCCATATGCATCCCATCTATCCTTCAGTTTCAGGCTTGGATTCTTGTGTGGTGTGGTAGAGCCAGCACTGGTCTTGAAATCAGTCAGTCTGGTGGAAAATCTCACCTCTACCTTGCCACCCACAAGCACAGTAGCTTCAGGCAGGTTGCATAATCTAAATCCTCCAGAATGGGAATAATAAAGCCAGCTTCATGGGCTTGTTCTTGTGCATGGATTTAGAAAATAAAAAGTACAGATGCCCCATTAAATTGGAATGCCCTAGAAATAACAAATAATTTATTAACATAAATATATGTCCTATAATATTTAGGATATACTTGTATTAGAAAATTAGTCGTTGTTTCTCTGACTTCCAGTTTAACTGGATGGCTTGCATTTTATCTGACAACCTTGTTCTGGAGGCTGAAATAAAAGGATTTTCCGGAAAGCCCCGCCCATGGCTCAGTGCTCGTCCTTTCCTCTGCACCTTCTGCTCTCAGAGCGAGTTCCTTGAGGTGATTTCTATCTTCCTCTTCCTTCCAGGGGGAAGGACTCTGACCAGGTCAGGGAAGGGAAGTTAGTTGCTCAGTTAGTGATGAGCATTTCCATGGGAGCAGTGAGAGCAGGAGACGTTGACGAGTTGCTAACCCTCTGCCTAAGGGACATCTTTAAAAGCCTTGCCAAAGAGTGGCCCTTGGTGAATTTAACACGCTGCTCTATGCAGGCTGGCCGTGGAGTTGATACCACAGACCAGGAGGGGCCCAGATGGGGACACTGACCCCAGGAAACCCCTGTCTCGGCATGAGCATCCAGCTGGTTTCAAAGGTCAACGGTTGTGAGCGTTAGACACAGGGACTTTCCTGAAGGTGGTTTTTCAACAAAAAAGAGGTAAAGGTGACTGGGTGCCCCAGAGACCTTCCTGCAAGGTGGGGCTGGAGCTCCTGTCTGTTTCTGGGCTCTCTTTTTATGTGCGCTCCCTGCTGCCTTCCAGAACTCCACTCCCCTGGGGCTTAGGCTCCCCCAGCTCCCGGGCGGGTGGAGGTGGACAGGTGTCGGGTCCAGTGTCTGGCCTCCGCGTGCATCAAAGCTGCTCACTGCCCTAAGGACCTCAGGGTGTAATTTTCCTCTTCTGAACATGTGAATTCTAGGCGCAGAGCTCAGCTGTCGTCGGCTTCAGGGGATTTTTCCACCAGGATTGAAATTGGGGCCAAGAAAGCACAGGTCTGCAGAAGGCGTTCTTCCGCCATCCAGATGCGCTCTCCCTTTAGTTCAGGCTTTAGAGATGCTGCCTTTACCCGGAGGCGGAGAGGAAAGCGTTGCATTTCTTTACAGCGAGAAAACATGCCGAAAGATCACTGCTTGCTGCAGCTCCTGAGCTCTGCCACGTTCTCCTCACGTCCCTGCCCGCTCCGACCCATATTTACTAAATTGTCCTTTAAGTGGATTCACTCTCTAAAATCTTTTATTCATTTTAAGCAATAATATCTATAAAATCTTTAGCATTTGATGTGCTCTAAAAATATTTCTCCCTCATATATGACGATAAATGTATACTATTCAAATTTTTATTTTTATTTTTATTTTTTTGTGTGGTACTGGGGATTGAACTCAGGGGCAATTTGCCTCCGACCTATACCCTGAGCCTTTTTTCTTTTTTGTTTTGAAACGGGGTCTCACTAGGTTGCTAAGAGTCTCTGTAAGTTGCTGAGGGTGGTCTTGAACTTGTGATCCTCCTTTCTCAGCCTCCCAAGTACTGGGATTACAGGCATGCACCACCATGACTGGCTTATTCAATTTGTGTGTGTGTGTGTGTGTGTGTGTGTGTGTGTGTTTGTGTGTGTGTGTGGTGCTGGGGAT
>PVJS01016882.1:0-26464 GCA_004027185.1 Glis glis
AATTGGAAATGATTAAGTTATGCAAGGTAAATTGTCTGACCATAATACAAGAATACAATTGAATTAAAAATTAATGATAGAATATTATATGGGAATTTCCCAAATGTTTTCAAAACTAAACAACTCACATTCCAAATAAGACATGGGAAAAACAACCCAAAAGAATATTAAAATAGACTGTAAATTTGAATGAAAATAAAAATAAAGTATCAACATTTTTATATTTTGACTAAAGCAATAGAGGGAAATTTACAAAATCAAACATTTATATTATAGATCAGTCTCAACCTTAAGGAAAAAAAACAGAAAACAAAGCAAAACTAAACAAAGAAGCTGAAGTTTTTGAAAAATACTGATCAGTACATAAAAATGATCATCATAAGCAAGTGTATTTTATGCAGGTCTAAGATTGACTTAATGTTAAAATATCAATTAAAGGTCAGGTGTGGTGGCACATACTTGTAATGCTTGTAATCCCAGTATTTGGGAGGCGGAGTTGGAAGTAACTCAGATTGGAGGACAGCCTCAGCAACAGAGCAAGACTCTCAGAAATCTAATGAGATCCTCCAAACAATATAAAAAATTAAAAATCAATCAAAGTAAATACTATCACTAAATTTAAAAAATAATATAAACATCATTTTAATATATATATATATATATATGATTCTGCATCCTTTTATATGTAGTCATAAAAAGGGATGCAGAATCATTTGATAATATTCAGCATCCATTTTGAAGTAAAAAAAAGGAAAATAAGAGAAGGCAACTGCCTCAACCCAATTAATGACATCTACAGAGTTAGCATCACATCTAAGTGTAAAAATCTGTTGTTGTTTTTTTTTTGCTAAGATATTTATCACTTACTTATGATGTCAAATGTGTTAGGGATATAATGGCTAAATATAATGGACATATATTTGTGTGTATCCATCATATTTTAGCAATTTTATATGTAACATATTGATCACTTTTCATCATATGACATATGTGTCATACTATATCATACAAAATATGTGTAGTTTTGTTTCCTTATCACACTATATTATATTGCTCTATTTTTCTCCCTAGTCTAAATGAGTATAATTTAGAAAATTAATAGCCATAATTTCTACTATCATGCACTTAAATTCCTTGAAATTATGTATGCCATCCATCTTCAAAGAGAAATACAAATACAGATATAAATATCCTCATCTTTAACTGACTTATAGAAAATACCAAATATCTATCTGCTTCACTTTCAAATTTTTGAATAAAAATGGAACAATTCTAATGATATATGTCATTATATATTAAATTTACAGTTCATTTATATTATATTTATATATTAAACTGAACTGTCTAAAGAAAGGGAGAACAGAAACAAAATCATGAAATGAATTTATAGCATTTTATACGTCTTTTCTCTTTTCTTAAAATTTTAAAGGTATACTTACTGTATTATAAAATTTAAGAACTAAGAATAAAACCCTGTTTCTGGTTTATTTAGAAATCAGGTCAGAAATGCCACAGATAACTAGTCTGCTGCCCTTAGGAAATGGGAGCACTCTTGCAGACTTTGCTGACTACCTGCTGGGAGGGAGAGGTGCCAGGTTCTAGGCCTATTGTAGTATAGCTTCAAACTCCAGAGGAAAAGCAATTAGAAGGATGTATTTAGTCTTCTCTGGAAAATGTGTGAGCCCCTTTAATTGCAAAGGGAGGGTACTGGCACAGTTGAAGGGCTGATTCCTCTTTGGCTTTGGAACTTTTTAAGTATTAAAGAAATAGCAGAGTTCTAAGAGTACACAGTAGCCATGGCAACAGCTGCTTCAGATTTTCACTTTTGCCACATTTGGAAAGGCTATCCTTTGTTTTCGACATTTTATACTTCACATTGATTACTTTTATAGTGAATATTGAATATTTATTAATGAAATGGGTAACTTATGTAAGTTTCAATTTTACTTAAAAAAAGTCAAGATAATGTTAATATTCACTAAAATACAGCATGTCCCCTTATCCACAGGGGAATATATTTCAAGACTCCCAGTAGATGCCTGAAATTATGGATAGCATATGATGGATACTTTTTTCCTAAGCATGCATAACTTATAATAAAGTTTAATTTATAAATTGGGCACAGTAAAAAATTAAAAACAATGATAAAATAAGTATAATTACAATATTCTGCTATAAAATTTATTTTTCAAAATATCTTATATTACTGTACTCACCCTTCTTGGGATAATGTTGAGATTATATGATGCCTAAGTGATGAGATGAAGTGAGGTGTACAGTATTTTGTATTTTGGTACTGGGGATTGAACCCAGGGACATTCTACCTATGAGCTTCTAACTTTTTAAATTTTGAAACAGGGTCTTGCTAAGTTGCTGAGACTGGCCTCGAATCTAGGATCCTCCTATATCAGCCTTCCAAATACTGGGATTACAGGTGTGTAGTGCCACACTCTGTTTGAGGTGTATGATGTTGATATGAAATAAATGACATAATTCACTTCTAAAGAGTGTCTAACAATTGCATGTCTACAGCATCATAGTGGCAATTACTACTAAAACTAACCAATGATACAGTACTCATTAGCATCTGTCTGACATGTTATTCTGCTTCAAAATGCCATTTTAGGATCAGCTGCATGACTAAGGTTTTATTCAATACTGACATATTTAGCTCATATTCCCAAGGACATATAGATTTCCTTATAGAAATTTGTTGATAAATGTTATTGGGACATTATTGGTAAAGAGGTAAAGGAATCAGAATTGTCTAAGGAGAAAAGTTGAATTATGATTCAGTTTTAATTGCAGCATTAACCAATTGTATAAAAACTTTGGAACTGAATTTGCCCTTCGGGGATGTCCTGAATATAGGTAAGGGGGCTGGGCCTGTGTACTCCTCCATAAGCCAGTCACTGAAGAGTGAGGAAGGTATTAGGTGAAACAACTCCATCATGGCAGCCAGACCTGGTGGCAGATGCCTGAAATTCCAGTACTTGGGAGGTGAGACACTCAGCAACATAGTTAGACCCTGTTTCTAAATAAATAAATAAATAAATAAATAAATAAATAACAAATAAATAAAACAGAGCTGGGGTGTAGCTCAGAGGTAAAATGCCCCTGGATTCAATCCCTACTATCACCACCACCAAAATAAATAAATATATATGGCAAAATGTCAGGTGATACTCCATTTCTCTGGCTGTAGTAATCAGGTTCCTAAATGTGATCTGAGCAGCACACAATAATATTTACTATAAAGTAATGAGTCCTGATAGCCTTCGAGTGTATGCAGGGATGTGAATATTAGGGAGAGGGCATGTTTATCTAGATAACCTGGAGTTCTGGTACCCCTCTCCACTCTTCGCAATGAAGTGCAGATGTCAGAGGTGAAGATTAGTTACAAGAAACACTTTTCTCATGGGGACATGCAGAAGTAGAGAGATCAATTAGAAAGTTATTGGTCCAATCCAGGAAATCATGATATGTATTTTACTGAAATTAAAGCATAAACTTGATGGTGTTATCTTCTTTTATAAGAAAAAATGAAACACAAATTAACATAAAATTTAAATTGCCCAAGAAAATAAAGCATGTCAGCTTTTCAGAGGCAGCAATCTGTTCTTAAAAATTAGAGCCCATCCCAAATTCTTTAGACATACATAGAGATATGGAAAAATACAGAAATATATTATCCAATAATTCCTATTATGTTTCATTAATGGAATTTCATCTGTCTAAATTAGGTTATAATACATTTGTCAGCCTGCCAGTAATGACAAAAATATGTCTTACAGCTTCTATATGGATATGTTTTAACTAGAAGGTCTTATTCTTTTTAACATTTTTTGATATGAGATAGTATGCTTTTCTAATACCCCATTCTTCTAAATGATTGGTAAGTAGCCAAGATTGTAGATTCTAGTTGACTGAGACCTGTGTGTACAATTTGGGTGTTCATATTATATTTTCTATGTGTAAGACTAATGCTAAATTTTGTGTACCAAAGTACCTGCTTCTAATTTTGTCTTTAATTTATTAGAGTGCAGGAGAGAGGAGCTGCTCTAAATACAGAACTCTTACTGGAGTGATAGTCATCTCTTTTATGACTTCTTTGCTAAAGTACTATACCAATTGTGTTTCACTTTAGAAATCTTTTTTCATTCAAATAGACTTTGGAGTCATTCTGGATTTGTTATGTCAGCATGATGGTAATGCTATGCTATGTAGGTTATTATCTACACTACTTCATTAGTTATTTCCTTATTGGGGTCAAATGAGTTGGCATGCATTCATTGTATTTGATGTTTCACAGTGCTGTGTATTGGATGTGAATTTGTGATACATTTTTATTAGTTGCATGCTAATTTATTTGTCTTGAAGATTTATTTGTTTATGGTATTTGTTCTCTGTGAATTGTTTGCCCTATTGAAATTTGATTAATTTGTACTTCTGATGATAGGCCAAACTAAACAAAATAAAATGCCAAACTAATAAATATATAATACACATTTCTGGGAGACTAGTAAGTTCTCTGCCTCAAACCACATTGTTAATAGATGAAAATTAAAGTTAATTAAAGTATTGATTTGAGAATGAGAACTGTAATTTATTACTTGTGGATCTTATAGAGAAGAACATTTCTCAAGGTCGTGTTTCTTTTTTACTTTTTTAAAACAACAAACCAAATAATTTCTGAGGATAACAGATTTATTTAGAGAACAAAGGACAGAAGCAGAAGCAGATTTATCATAAAGCCAGTGAAGCTTAAGCTTCCAGGCGACTAACATATATGAACACCATCTGACCCCTGGAACGGGTGCTAGCAATGTGTCTTAAAACTCATATTTTAATGTGTTTCCAAAAGATATTTTAATCTGACTATTTTCATCCTGATTTCTTATTCATCACTTTCCCAGTGTTATAATTTGGATCTGAAATATGCCCCCAAGAGCTCATGTGTTGAATGTATGGTCCCCAGTACAGCAAGGTTCCAAGGAAGGGAATAGCCAGCTGGAGGAGGTGGGTCACTGCGGACATAGCCTCAAGGACTGTATCTGTCCCTGGTCTGTCTGTCTGTCTGTCTGTCTCTCTCTCTCGCTCTCGCTCTCTCCTTCCAGCCTACCATTAGCTGAAAAGCTTTTCTCTGCTACACCCTGCCATCATGATATTTCTGTTCTGGAGCCAGCCAACCATGGACTGAACCTCTGACACCATGGTTCAAATAGACCTTTCCTCCTCTAAGCTGTTCTTGTCAGGTATTTTGGTTAACGGACAAGAGAGCTGGCTAACATACCCAGTGTTAGGTACAGTGAAGTTACAAGGAGGATTTTGAGGATCTGGTTCAGGGGAAGACAGTTGAGGATATATTTATTTAAGTTTTATTGAAATATTTTGTATAGTATATTCACATCTGCATATAACTAAGAAATTATTACACAAATCTCTGTATTTTAATGGCTTCCAGGAATACTAATTTATAAAAAAATATGGGAACATAGGTATTAGCAACATACTTTAGAATCTTTTCTTATTCTAGTTGAAAGCCAAGAGTGACAGCTTTTCCCACCACCCAAGTGTGTGGATCAAAGCAGTAATTCTATGTGTAAGATATGCTGCTTCCAGAATTCAGACTGTCACCAGACACTGTACTTCCTTCTTTATGGTAGAAGAATTATGCTGTAAAAATTATTCTTATACTCTGGGAGGGGAATTTCAGGATGCTCCTAAGAACTGATCCAGACTAACTGTACTAAATTAGAAAGCCTACGAAACATGATTGGATTTACCTTCAACGTCTGTAGAACTTTGTATTACCAAAGATTTCAAAGAACTTTACCAAAGTATTACCAAAGGTTTCAGAGAACTAGCCACTTCTTGCTCATCTTGTATAATCATCTTTGCCATCAATGTAATATATGTATATAATGTTGTGCAGATATCCACATAGTCTAGATCTCTTCATATTATAACAGAGAAGAGTCAGCTTAGCCCTAGGAAAATAATAATGAATACTTTATTTGTTTTGTGTGAATTCAAATTAGTTGTGATTTTTAAAAAATTGGAATAGAAAAGAAAACCTTCTCAAATTATGGGTTATTCATGATGTAACTGAGACCTAATTCCCCTTGGGGGAAAAGAAGAATCAGGTCACAAGACTTCACTTGTTAGAAACAAAAGTGATTTATTATGAAGGAAAATGAATTATACTAGCAAGCATAGAGATCAGAATAGACAGTCACACTGCAGCATGACATATACAGTATGTACACTCACCAAGTTGGGGTAAGCAACATCTGGCATCATGGGCTGGAAAGTCCTGACTGGAATGGTCCCAGGTAGAGCGTGCCTTCTCCCCATGTGTGAGACTTCAACATCTGCAGTCCTCAGGGAGTTCATAAGTAGGGTACCTGCATGATGTCATCCTCAGGGGTGCATATTTTGCAAAACCAATGTGAGCCATGTGAGACTTGTTTATTCCATGTTCCCAGGGAAATGGACAGATTCCCTGAGAAAAGGAAAAATTGCCTCCCGTAAGTGTTTACAGTACCAAATGCCCTTGGGCTTGTTTTGCAGCTGAATTCTCACAATATTCTGACTACTTATTTTTGCCAAGGGTGGGACAATTTATGAACTATCCATACATCTAGTAATGATACTATTCCAACCACAACAACTACAATTGGGATTACTCAATGTTTGAAACAGTGCTATTTTGCGGCCATTCTGGCAAATTAAATGGAGATAAAATAAGAGCTCAGTTCTGCATTTTCTATGTCCTAAACAATGACACTAATCTCCCCAAACCCAAGAAAGCAACACACCACACACACACACACACACACACACACACACTTTTCCTCCCTTGACTAAGGATAGGGAAGTTTCAGTGGTTTCCACTTGTCCTTCACTATGATAACACTTACCCCATTAGCCAAGAACCACAGGGTGTTATTCTTTCTACCAGGGTGCTGATCCAAGTTGCATATCAGCCAATAAGAAAATGAACACTGAGTAGGTCTGCAGACCTGCAAGACCCACTACCAGTTAAAATTTTTTCAGAATTCTATGTATTACTTATTCCTAATAAGAGATGATATTTTACACCTCTGGTTATTATTGTCAAATCAGACACTGTGTTCCAGAGTCTTCTAAATGTCTGAATGTTTACATTTTGAAGTATACACTAACCCTTGTGAATAATCCTATGTACTTTTGGGAGAATTGTAGAAAGTTTAACTATAATATATACCTATGGTATATATTGTCTGGGTCCTTCTTCCTGTAAACTAAAACATACAAAGCTAATGGATAAACTGTTCTCCATTTTACAAAAAAGCAAACAAATAAAAGAAACTATTGCAATATTTAATAATTATGCTGATTAAAATACAATATTAATTCAAGGTACATGGGATTTAAAATTTAATAAAGTAATGCTAAACAAAAGATATAGAAGATAAATTAGAAATAAAAATGAACTGTGGTTAACTCATAAGATTTTAGACATTCTAATAATATTAAGTGTTTCAGGCAAAACTACATTATTTAAAAGGAAACAAAAGATAGTAAGTAGTAGATACTCCATAAAATCTGCCTCCAAAGAAAATTCACTTGAAGTTTTCAAATATTTTTAAAAGGTTTTCTTTTACTATGAAAGAATTTTATACTCAAAAACTGACATTTTTATCTCTATGGTAAAAGAACACACTGCAAACTCCACAATTTATAATAACCTTTCAAGATGCATTTCATGCCTTAGCCATTACAGGACATTTATTTGATTTTTTTTACCAACATCATATTTGCTGTCAAGTATTAAAAAAGACAGCCATAGACACAGTGAAAATATATTTGTGAAACAAATTTATTTTAATAATGAATAAAATACCTACCACCAATACATCTATCTTCATACTAAGAAAACCAAACATGAGTTTGTTATACTTCTTGGTTATTATTATAAATCATAATCAATTTAATATATGATATAGGTGCTTATACTTTCACACTATCATAGAGGGCTAATTGACCAATGTGTGCATCTATACTTCAACCACCCTGAAACCCATCAATATGTATGATTACCATGCACCAATAAATTAAAAAAGATAAAAAGGAAAACTCCTTATTTTTATTGAAACGAGTGTTTATTTTTCTATTTAGATCAGGAAATATTCTATCCTTTTCCTTTGTATCATTATCTGTATTGAGCAAAATAAATATTTAGGTTATTTCTGTACACAAAGGTCTAAAAGTCATTCTTATTCTCACAATTTCACTTCTAGTTAAATTGTTCCAGTTTCTAATATGTGTCACTTTTTCAGTCTATTTATTCATTTATTTATTATTTTTATACTTTTATTGGTGCATTATTGTCTCACAGGAAACACTTTCACTGACATTATGTACATATGTGAGAATACCAATGCCAATCTCAATATGTTCTATCGGGAAGGGAGGAGTATGGAGGGAGCCAGGGGAAAACTCACTAAGTGCCGTATGTATGTATGTCACTAACACTGTGAACTACATTATGATGTTTTGGCCTTTTAATACTCTATCTCATTTCCATTACCTAGAGAAGGATGTTTGTTTTTAAAATAAAATATGAATCAGTTGTCTCTTTATAAATTGATTCTTGCACACACAGTATTTTGTTGATAGTTGTTTTAGAAGAGATAACTACTTCAAGTTGAAAAGACACATTTTGGCAGAAGGCAAAATCAAAATGAACGTTAAATGAATTAAGGCATGTATTATGAGTGACACATTTCAAAAGGTAGAAATAATATTTGAGAATATTCAAAATCAAGAGTCAAATACACAATCATTTAAAGTAGCTTTCCCATTATTAATAGGGACATTAGTAGTTTATATATATTGACTTATGGTGACTATGAATAATAATAATTATTTAAATGTATAAGATTTCCTACATAGATGTTACCATATTTATTTATCTTCTTTTTAGTATAGACATTCTTTATGAATTATGTGAGGCTTCAGATTTTTAAGATTATCTCTTGGTTGTTGGAAATAACAGCAATCTTCACAAGAAAAATATTCAAGTTGTTACCTCTGCGTGCTTCATAGGAACAATATCCTCAAAGAGGACAAATAAGCAGCTAAACTAACTCTCTCTCTCTCTCTCTCTCTCTCTCTCTCTCTCTGTATACATATACATACATATATATATATATATATATATATATATATATACACATAATCTCACAAACCAAGTGCTGTGTGCATGTATGTCACTATCAGTATGAACTACATTATGATGTTTTGGCCTTTTTACACTCTATCTTAATTCCATTGCATGTATGTACACATGTACACTTTCTATGACTTCATGTCATTGCTTTGCTTTTGAGATAGTGTGTGTGTGTGTTTGTGTGTGTGTGTGTGTGTGTGTGTGTGTCACTGGGGATTGAACCCAGAGGCATTATACCTCGAAGTTACACCCCATCCCTACTTTTTTATGTTTTGTTTTGAAACAGGGTCTCAATAAGTTGTGGAGGGCCTCACTAAGTTGCTGAAGCTGGCCTCAAATCTGCAATCCTCCTGTCTCAGCCTCACAAGTACTAGGATTGCAGGCATGTTCTCACCATGCCTGGCTGCTTTTGAGATTTTTAAAAGAACTTCTGTTTCTCAATTACATACAAGATAAGAATTCATTGTCTCATAAAAGTATCTGTTAAAATTTGGAGAAATTATATAATGGAACTTTGTCTTCTGTGTATATTTTTTGTGTGGTTTCCTAATTTTTAAATTAAATTTGGATTGACCTCTTAACACCTTGCATTAAAATCATTTTTCTCAGATGACACACAAATTACTGAAGTGTTTAGTTAATGTTTCAGTGACATAAGATCTCAGATAAACAATTGATATGTATTCAAGTGCTTACAATAAAACGTGAAGCTGTCCATTGTAGTGTTAATCCATTATATTTATTTATGTGGAATACAAAAATTAATTTCCTGATCTAAAGAATTGTTAGGTACATCGTATGCCAGTCTTGTCATGATTGTCTATGTTTTGTTGTTTTTAATATAGGTTCTTGGTGAACAGAAGTAGAGAATTCTTTAATGTGTTGAAAATCTAGATGTAAATGTATGTCAGTAGATGAATACATGTAATTTGGCAAAAGCTATAAGAATATCTTTCATATTGGTTTTGACAGTAAATGCTTCCACTGAAGATTTCCAAAATTATAACCACTGATCCATGACGAGGTAACAACATCTTTGACACTCAGCATTTTTCAACATCCTTTTAAAACAATAATATCTGACTTTAAAAAAATCTTACTGACTAGCCCAGCCTTAGGAATGTGATATACATGGATTTATGGCAATCCCTATCCCCACTGGAGGTGGACACTAAAAGCTTACTCCAATAAGTTTACTTCATGATACTAGCCAAAATAACTTATCCAAGAATAGCCATAGGATATACTTCTGGCCAATGGGAAAAAAAGCAAAAAATTTTCTATTTTTTTTTTCTTTAGCAAGGCATTTTACTTTTTGCAAAAAGGGATTCTGCCATCACTAAAGTCATGTGTACAGGAACAACATGGCGGAAAACTGCTGTGTATTTTATTTCTAGCGTGGAGCTTCTGTGCTGTGCTCCTATTGGTGGGAACATTGCCTCACAATCTTTTTTTTACATATTCTTTTTTTAATATATTCATTTATTGGTGCATTGTAGTTATACATTTTGATAAGTGTCAGATTATCAGAAGCATGCATGTACACATTGCTCATTTAGCCCTCCCTCAAATCCTACCCTATTCCCTCCCCCTTCTTTCCTTTTCATGCTAAGCATAATGATTGACTCTGATAAATTTGTGTATATACATCGTGTGCATTAGTGTATTTACCTCTTCCCCCCTCCCAGCTCCCTCAGTTAGGTCCCCTTCTTGCTCATCTAAAGTTTTCTCCTTTGTCTGGAGTCCCTTCTCAGTCCCATTCTCCCTAGCTTCCACATATTAGGGAGAACATCCAACTTTTCACTCTTCGTGATTGACTAATCTCAGTATAATGTTCTCCAGTTCCCTCCGTTTCCCTGTAAATGATGTAATTTTGTTCTTCTTTAGGGCTGGGTAAAATTCCATTGTGTACATATCCCATAGTTTTGTAATCCATTCATCTGTTGATGGGCATCTTGGCTGGTTCCAAAGTTTGGCAATTGTGAACTGTGCAGCTATAAACATAGATACACATGCATTAGTCTGGTAGTTTGGTTTCAGTTCATTCAGGTAGATACCTAGAAGTGGTATTGCTGGGTAATGTGGTAGATTCATTCCTATTCTTCTGAGGATCCACCACACTGTTTCCCAAAGTGGTTGCACTAATTTGCAGTCCCACCAACAGTGTATTAGAGTTCCTGCTTCTCCACATCCTCGCCAGCATTTTTTGTTGTTTGTGTTTTTAATGATTTCCATTCTAATTGGGGTTAGGTGAAATCTCAGGGTGGTTTTGATTTGCATCACTCTGATTGCTAATGATGTTGAACATTTTTTCATACATTTATTGGCCATTTGTGTTCTTCTTCTGTGAAGTATCCATTTAGTTCACTTGCCCATTTTTTGATTGTGTTATTTGTTTTTTTAGTGGTGATTTTTTTTAAGTTCTCTGTATATTCTAGATATTAGTCCTCTATCAGAGGAGCAGCTGGCAAAAATCTTCTCCCATTCTGTCGGCTCTCTGTTGAGGTTCTTGATTGTTTCCTTTGCTGCACAAAAGCTCTTAAGTTTAATGCAATCCTATGTATTGATCCCCATTTTAATTATCCTGTGCCTTTGCGGTCTTGTTGAGGAAGTCTTTACCTGTGCCTATGTGTTGAAGTGTTGGACCTATGCCCTCTTCAAGTAGCTGCAAGGTCTCTGGTCTGATTTCTAGGTCTTTGATCCATCTTGAATTGACTCTTGTATAAGGTGAGAAAGTGGGTTTATTTCTATTTCTCTGCATATGGTTAGCCAGTTTTGCCAGCACCATTTGTTGAAGAGGCTATCTTTTTTCCAGTGGGCGTTTTTAGCCCCTTTCTCAAAAATCAATTGACTGTTGGTGTGTGGATTTGTTTCGGAGTCTTCTATTCTGCTCTATTGGTCTATGTGTCTGCTTTTGTGCCAATACCAGGTTGTTTTTATTACTATGGCTTTGTAGCATAGTTTGAAGTCAGGTATTGTGAGGCCTCCTGCATGGTTCTTGTTGCTGAGAAGTACTTTGACTATTCTGGGTTTTTTGTTGTTCCAAATGAAATTAAGGACAGATTTTTCTATGTCAGTGAAGAATGACTTTGGTAACTTAATGGGTATTGCATTGTATCTATAGATCACTTTTGGAAGAATGGCCATTTTGATGATATTTATTCTGCCTACCCAAGAGCATGGGAGATCTTTCCATCTTCTAAGATCTTCTTCAATTTCTTTATTCAGTGTCTTAAAATTTTCCTTGTAGAGGTCTTTTACCTCTTTGGTTAGGTTTATTCCCAAGTATTTTATTGTTTTGGGGGATATTGTGAGTGAAAATGTCTTCTGGATTTCTTTTTCAGTGGATTTATGGTTGGCATACAGAAAAGCTTCTGATTTTTTAAGATTGATTTTGTATTCAGACACTTTACTGAATTTGTTGATCAGTTCTATGATCCTTTTGGTTGAGTTTGCTGGATCTTCTAAGTATAGTATCATGTCTTCTGCAAATATAGATAGTTTCAGTTCCTCTTTTCCTATTTGTACTCCTTTTATTTCCTTCTCTTGCCTTATTGCTCTGGCTAGAGTCTCAAGTACAATATTGAAAAGGAGTGGTGACAGCGGACATCCTTGTCTTGTTCCTGTTTTTAAGGGGAACTCTCAAAGTTTTTCCCCATCCAGTATGATGTTGGCTGTGGGCCTATTGTATATTGCCTTTATGATATTGAGATATGTTCCCTCTATTCCGATTCTCTGCAGTGTTCTTATCATGAATGGGTGTTGGATTTTGTCAAATGCTTTTTCAGCATCTATTGAAATCATGTGATTTTTGTCTTTAGTTCTATTCATGTGGTGGATTACATGGATTGTTTTTCATATGTTGAACCAGCCTTGCATCCCTGAGATGAACCCGACTTGGTCATGATGTATGATTTCCGTGATGTGCTTTTGAATGCTCATTGATAGTATTTTGTTTAGAAGTTTTGAGTCTAAGTTCATCAACGGTATAGGTCTGTAGTTTTTTTTTCTTGGGATGTCTTTATTTGGTTTTGGTATCAATGTGATGTTGGCTTCATAGAATGTATTTGGGAGAGACCCGTTTCTATTTCGTGGAATAGATTGATCAGTATTGGGATTAGTTCTTCTATAAAGGTTTTATAAAATTTACCTAGGAAACCAACTGGACTGGGCTTTTCTTTGATGGTAGGCTCCTTTATTGCTGCTTCAATCTCTTTGATTGCTATTGGTCGATTTAAATTTTCTATATTTTCTTGATTCAACTTAGGAAGGTTGTACATGTCTAGAAATTTGTCAATTTCTTCTAGGTTTTCCATTTTGTTGGAGTATAGTTTTTCAAAGTAGTTCCTGATAATCCTCTGGATTTCCATGCTGTTGGTAGTAATATCACCTTTTTCATCTCTTATTTTAGTAATTTGGGTTGATTCTCTCTTTCTTTTGGTTAGGTTGGCCAGTGGTTTATCTATCTTGTTTATTTTTTCAAGGAACCAGCTTTTGGTTTTGTTGATTTTTTGTATTTTTTTATTCTCTTCTTCGTTGATTTCTGCTCTGATTTTAATAATTTCTTATCTTCTGGCTTTGGGGTTAGACTGTTCCTGTCTTTCAAGGGCTTTGAGGTGTGTCATTAGGTTATTTATTGGGTGATTTTCTGTTCTTCTTACGTGGGCACTCAGTGCTATGAATTTTCCTCTTAATACTGCCTTCAGGGTGTCCCAGAGATTTTGATATGTTGTGTCTCTGTTTTCATTTGTTTCTGGGAATTTCTTAATTTCTGACCCATTCTTCATTCAGCAGTGTGGTGTTCAGTCTTCACGTGTGTGTGAGGTTTCTCTGGGTCTTCTTATAATTGATTCCTAGTTTCATTCCATTATGGTCTGAAAAGACGCAGGTGATTATGTCACATTTTTTGAACTTGCTAGTACTCACTTTGTGGCCTAGCATATGGTCTATTTTAGAGAAGGTTCCATAAGCAGCTGAAAAAAATGTGAATTCAGCTGCAGTTGGGTTGAATATTCTGTATGTGTCTAGTACGTCCATTTGGTTTATGGTGTTCCTTAGGTCTGAGGCATCTTACTGACCTTTTGTCTTGAAGATCAATATAGTGGTGTGAGAGGTGTGTTGAAGTCTCCCAATATTATTGTATTGGGAATCATGTGTGATTTAATGTCACTAAGAGTTTCTTTTATGAAAGTGGTTGCACCTAAGTTTGGGGCATAAATAAATGTTGACTATTGTTATATCCTCTTGCTGGATTGTTCTTTTTTTTTTTTTTTGAGGTACTGGGGATTGAACCCAGGGGCGTTCTACCTCCTAGCTACACCACCAGTACTACTTTTTATACTTTATTTTGAAACCGGGTCTCACCAATTTGTGGAGGGCCTTACTAATTTGCTGAGGCTGGCTGCGAACCCGGATCCTCCAGTCTCTGCCTCCCAAATACTGGAATTACAAGTGTGCGCCACCATGCCCGGCTTTGGATTGTTCTTTTTACCAGTAAGAAATGACCTTATTTATCTCTTCAGATAAGTTTAGGTTTGAAGTCTAATTTGTCTGGTATAATTGCTATTCCTGCTTGTTTTCGAGTTCCGTTAGTGTGGATTACCTTTCTCCATCCCTTCACCTTTAGTTTGTGCGTATCTTTACTTGTAAGGTGTGTTTCTTGCAGACAGCATATAGATGGATTGTGATTTTTAATCCATTTTGCCACCTTATGTCTTTTGATTGGGGAGTTGAGGCCATTTATATTCAGCATGATTATGGAGAGATGGGTTTTAATTCCTAACATTTTGAGTTTTAATTTCTGTTTGATGTAGTGTTTGTTCTTTGCCTAGTTGTTTGATGGAAATCACTGTGTCTCTGGTTCTGGCATTTCCTTATTATTTCTTCCTTGTAATTAATCTCTTTGAGTATTTTCTCTAGTGCTGGTTTGGAAGACATAAAGTCTTTCAGCTTCTCTTTGTCATGGAAGGTTTTTATTTCCCCATCATATTTGATAGATATCTTTGCTGGGTAGATAAGTCTTGGCTTGAAGTTGTTTTCTTCCATAGTTTGGAATATGTCACTTCAGGCCCTCCTGGCTTTAATGACTTGGTTTGGAAGGTCGGGAGTGATTCTTATTGGTTTGCCTCTGGATTTTACTTGGTCTTTTACTCTCACTGCCTTTAAGATTCTCTCCTTGGCCTCTACATTAGTCAATTTGATTATTATGTGGCATGGTGAACCTCTTCTCTTATCTTGTCTATAAGGGGTTCTATATGTTTCCTGTACCTGTGTGTCGACCTCTCTTTCTAGATTTGGAAAATGTTCTAATATTACTTCTCTGAATAGATTATTGATTTGTTTGGTTTCAGCTTCTATTCCCTTTTCTATGCCTATTATTCTCAGGTTTACTCTCTTAAGACTGGCTGAGATCTCTTCAATGTCTGATTCATGCTGTCGAATTGTTTTTTCTAATTTATTTACTATGCGTTCAGTTTTGGGGAGGTCATCTTCTAAGAGCGAGATTCTGTTTTCCAAGTCTATTGTTGATGATCTGTATTGATGCCTTCATTTCAATTATTGCATCCTTTACTTCCTTCAGAGCTTCTTTATGATTCCTGTTCAGGGTGTCAGATTCTTTGTTTATTTGATCCTTCATTACTTTCAGGCTCTCTCTGAATTCTTTTCAGAATTCCTGTATCATTTCTACTATTAAAGTACTGAATTGTCCTTCTGGCAATCTTTGCACTTCTGTGTTGGCAGGTTCTGTTGTTGTGGGGTTGTGGGAGCTCATTGTTTCTTTGCTATTCTTCCTTTTCATGACTTCAGGTTTCTTATGTTTATACCTTTGTTGCTTTCGGTAGCTCTCTCTGTCTCACTCTGTAGGTTTCCTATGTCTAATCTCTCTCCCTTTATAGTTTCTTATTCTGGAGGTAGATAATTGGTACTAGGTGAGCCTTAAAGGTGAATGGCCTTTACTGAATGGTTATTCTCACTTGCTCGGTATAATGTCCATTTGCAGGCCCAATTCTTGGTCTCCTTCAGTGATTGGGACCCTTGCCTGGTGCCTCTCACTACCTGTGCAGGCGACCAGTGCTGCTGTTGCCCCTCTCACTGCAAGCGTGGGTCTCCATGGTCTCCAGTTGGGCTGTCCCTATGTCTCTCTCTGTCTACACCTATGGTAGGTGTCACCAACAGGGGGCCCGGGGCTTGTGTCTCTTTGCCTACAGAAGCAGCAGATGTCATTTTGACCCGATTCTTGCAAACACAAAACTCCACATTTTCCATAGAGAGGGCTGGTTTGGTCCAATTTTTCCCCAGGTACCACAGCTGTATGTCCTGTGGTGATCCCTGGGGACTCTATTAGGGCTCTGTGACTTGCAGGCTGCAAGTCTGTCCCACCCAAATGTAAACAGGGACTGTCTGTTTATCCATGCATCTGCTGCACCCACAGCAAACCCCACTCCCGCCTCTGCCAGGGCAATCGGCACTGTCTCAGACCCTGCGAGTCCCTGTGGCCGCGCTTGGTGGTCTCCCCCTGGGGCGGCTTGTTGACTTACAGTGTTGTTGAGTGCTGCTCTTAATCTCTGGGGTGAGGGGGCTCAGTCAATGCTGCAGGTTCTGGTCAGGCCTCCAGGCACTGGGGACTCTGCTGAGTTGGATCTAACTGCTGCTCGCTTTTGTCGCTGATGCTCTGCAGTGCCGGCTTTAGAAGAGCTCCCTGTCTTCTTTGTTGGTGGCCTGCAGAAGCTGCAATGCCGGTAACTACCAGCATGGTCTGACCAAGATGGCGCCGCTGACACTTCCGCTTATGCAGCAGTTCAGGTCTGTGTCACACGTGTGTAGCGAGTTGCTGCTTGCATTCACTGCTGCTATTCTGCAGTTGCTGGATTCACAACAGGTCACTGGTTTCTCCATTGGTCTTGTGTAGAAGCCACAATGGTGGTAGCCACCGGTAAGGTCCTGCTAAGATGGCGCTACTGCAGCCGCTGTAGCCACCACTGTTTGGTCTTTTCAGCAAAAACATTTTCAACGGAAGCTGGCAAGAAAAAGTTCCTTGTCTTTTTCTCAGGTACTGCATGGATGCATGGATAGATTCTCATCATCTTCTAAACTTGACTGTTAAAGATATAAAGTCTGAAAGTGCCTGTTTTACAACCATGAAGGAAGAGCTGGTTAATGGATTTGGAAACCAACTTTCATCCTGACAGAAAAGACAGAGTAAAGAGAACAAGATTATCTTTGTCCTTGATGAAAACATTTGAGATGATAAACCAAACCTTACTTGATCTAGCTTCATCTCTGGACTTCTAAGCTATGACAGGCAAAACTTCCCCTGACTATCTAACAGGCAGTAAGGTGGCTTTTATGTCACTTAAAATAATAAGCTTGCTAAAATATGTGTTGATGCTCAGAGCTGTTTACTTTTTAGAAAGAATGATGATAATAATTCTCTTGTTCTTATGAGCTAGTAATGTAAGAAATGGAACCATAGGTAGCAATCATTTTCATCAGTTTAAAATGCTGTGAACTATTTGCCTCCATTTGAAAGATTTGCAATATTAGGAGAATACATCATACTTAGATACCAAATGCTTAAGATACCATGTAAACAGCCCTGAATGATTTTTACCTTCTGAAATTCTTTTAAATCCATCTCTTCTTACCAGGATCACTGCTCATGTGTTAACATGTGTGCTCAGTTTTTCCCATTTTGAAAATTGAAATAATTTTCAAGCTAGTTTTTCTGACCCAATCCTTATCTTAGCCAAATTAATACATGGCTAAACTGGGTTTGTTTGTTTGTGTTTGGCACTGGGGATTGAACCAGAGGTGTGCTACTTCAAAGCTACACCCCCAGCCATGCCTCCTGTGTGGTTCTTATTGCTGAGAATTGCTTTGGCTATTCTCCTATTCTCTTTCTTTTGTTTTTCATATGAAATTAGGATTAGTTTTTCTAACTCTGAGGAGAATGACTTTGGTATTTTGATGGGGATTGCACTGATTCTGTAGATCACTTTTGGTAGAATAGTCATTTTGATAATATTTATTCTGCCTATCCAAAAGCATGGGAGATCTTTCTATCTTCTAAGATCTATTTCAATTTCTTTTTTTAGTGTTTTATAATTTTCATTGTAGAGGTCTTTGACCTCCTTGGTTAGATTTATTCCAAGGTACTTGTAAATGGAATTGTTTTCTGGATATCTTTTTCAGTAGATTCATAGTTGGTATATAGAAGAGCTACTGACTTTTTAGATTGGTTTTGCACCCTGCTACTTTGCTGAATTTGTTGTTCAGCTCCTTTGTTTGATGTTTTGGATCTTGTAAGTGTAGGATCGTGTCATTTCAGTTCTTCTTTTCCTATTTGTGTTCCTTTGATTTCCTTCTCTTTCCTTATCACTCTCCAGATGATCATCAGAAACTATTTTGAAATTTTACACTCCAATAAACTGGAAAATATAGAAGAAATTGACAGATTTCTAGACACATACAACCTACCCAAATTGAATTGAGAGAATATAGAAAACCTAAACTGACCAATAACAAGCAAAGAGAAACAGCAATAAAAAGCCTTCCATCAAAGATAAGTCCAGGTTCAGATGGATCCCAAGCTGAAATCTACAAAACCTTACAGAAGAACTAAACCCAGTGCTTCACAAATTATTCCAGGAAATAAAAAGAGATGAAAACCTTCCAAACTCCTTCTGCAAGGCTAGCATTACTTTAATAATGAAATCGAATAAAGATCCCTCAAGAAAATTACAGCCCAATAACTTGATGAGCATAGATGCAAAAATCCTATCAAAATATTAGTGATATGCATTCAAAACCATATCAAGAAAATTGTATACCATGACCAAGTTGGTTTCTTTCTAGGAAAGAAAGGATGGTTCAACATACACAAATCAATACATGTCATTCATCACATAAATAGAACTAAGGACAAAAATCACATGACTATCTCATTATATGATGAAAAAACATTTGACAAAATCCAACACCCATTCATATTATAAACACTGCCAAAAATCAGAATAGAAGGAACTTGCCTCAATATTTTAAAGGCAATATACAGTAAACTCAAAGACAACTTCATATTGAATGGGGAAAAACATTGAGAATTCCATTTAAAATCAGGAACAAGGATGACCACTATCATACCTCCTTTTTAATATGAGCAAGTTCTTTGTCACATGTGGTTAGTGGTCACTGTCCTGGATACTGCAAATATATATATATATATATATATATATGTGTGTGTGTGTGTGTGTGTGTGTGTGTGTGTGTGTGACCCGAGGCATTCTACTAAACTACCACCAAGCTACACACCCAGCCCTTTTTATTTTTTATTTTGAAACAGGATCTCACTACATTGCTGAGAGTCTCAATAAGTTGCTGAGGCTGGTCTTGAACATGTGATTTTCCTGTCTCAGCCTCCCAAGTACTGGTATTACAGGCTTGTGCTACCATGCCCAGCTCATATATAGAATATGTTTAACATACTAAACAGTACTGTGATATTTATGTATTTTTATATACCATCAACTAATCTGGGGTTTTATGTCATCTAATAATATATTCTTACCACAGACAAAACAGAAGAAGTATCTTTTTTATACTATATATTTCTGTTCTAACTTTAGTTTTATGTTCAGAGTTTTCAAGTTTACAATACCAAGATTCATATTCTAGTGTAGGTTTAAATGGCTCCCTGCATTTGCATGAATAATAGTTGATATTTAGTTAGATATTTGTAACCATATAATGGATATTGGTCTCACTGCCACTCATGGGACCATGGTACAGCCACCACTAAGGGCCAAATATACCCATTGTATTTGGAGCTTAGGAGATTTGGCAAAGGCCTCACCTGAAGCTCTGGTATATGATAAATTATTATAGCCATGTAGACTGACTTTTTCCTCAGGCTGGTATATGAATAACTTATACAAATTTCTCTCAGAAGACAGGAGCCATACCAGGTTGGAAACAAAGCAACTGTATACCTTACTTCAACTAATTGTGTTCTAAGTCACAAGCATGGAGTCTGTTGGCTCATGTGCCTTCATTAACCCCTCAGCAATGTATGAATAGATGAATTGGCTTTTAGCCACAATGACCAGTAACAGTATGACCTCTAGAAATAGCATTTAGTACAAATGTACAAACCATACTAAAGGTGATCTTGTTATAGACAGCTCAGTTATTGCTACCTGTCTGTGTAGACCATATCACCAGTGAAGGTAAAAGGCAGTTTTCCTTCAATATGATCCCACACCACTCTGGACTTCATTTACCCAGAAAGGGAAGATTTGTCTCATTATTCACTACCTGTGTAGACTTTTCACTACCAACTGGAAGTAGTTTCTTCTCTCACTGGCTCACTAATTTATCTTTAGCTTCTACTTTCTACCTCATAGTTTCAAGATTTACACAGTAGAAAGTATGTACTATTTCAGAAACTACAATATACACCCTTGGAAATTTTAAGAAATATTAGCATTAACTAGATCATCAAGAGGCTCTCAAGCAGTCAGATCATGCACCAGGTACCTGGGCAGAAACGTGGTATGCCATGGAGATAACACCAGGTGCTCCTTTTAGACAGGGGTCCCAATTTCAACCAAAATTCCAGTCCAGTTTTCTTGCTCATACCCACACATTCATATCTCAGTTAACAACCAAGTAGTAAGTGAATTATCATAAAGTGTCTCTGAAAGTCACTCTGCTTAAATGCCATATATCTTCAAAATAAAACCAATATATCTAGCAAGGTCCTAGCAAGGGGCATGCCAAACTACAAAATCCGTCACATTCAGGGAAGCCCAAACCTTTAACTTAATACAGTACAGGATGGTATGTCCAAACATACAGAAAGAAAAACTACATAAGAATCTTAGGAACTGGTAAAGAGGGAATGATATTATCATTATTTACAGAAGTTCAACATTCCCTTTAATTAAAATAGATCCGTGGTTATTAGGTCACCTTGCAATCAATGGCAATTGACTATAATGTGCTAGTTTGTAAATATGGTCAATCATTCCCTTTAATAGGTGAATCCTAATCTTCCTCCTTTTGACTGTGGGTAGGACTGAGTGCCTTGCCTTTTTAAGATAAAATAAAGTAGAAGTATTAGTGTGTGCCTTTAAATATGAGATTATAACACATATAAAGGAATTGTAATTTCCACCTCTCTCTATCTCTCCCCCAACTCTCACTTTTTCTCTTCAAAGTGAACTGCCATGTCATAAGCAGCCATGTTGGGATGCTCACATGTGAGAAACGGAGACATCCTGAAATCAGCCACATGAGGTCGGAAGTAAATCCTTCACCTCCTGGCAGACATATTAAATTAATGACAACCTCATGATTCCCAGAAAACCTGTCCCCCCAGAAACTGTGAGGTAACACATGCCTGTTTGTAGGTAATTCATATGACAATTTTGCTAATAATTCTCACTGTCTTTGTGGAAACGTGAAGAATTTACCTTTTGGTTTATCTTTTTCTTCATACATTTGTTTTTTTTTTAATTTTTAGAAATTAAAAACATGCAGCTGGTTCTTCTCTTGACCAGCTGTTTTTTGGGCTAAAAATAATTGTCCCTTGTTTACAATTAATTGTACAAGCATCTAAATTACTTTGCAGCTTCCTGCTCTATTGCAATAAAAAAACTTGATGTCTTCTCATGACCGAGTATTTAGTCTTCAACATGTTTTGTTAGAAAATAGAATTTCTGGATATTTTTGTTCTGTCTTCTGTATTTCTATTTGATGCCCACTATGTCTACCGGAATCCCTGCCCCTTCCCTCTGTTTCTACAAAGAAGAATTTGTTTGAATCTTGTGGGGCCCCAAAGGAAATACAGGCTGGCAGTGGGCACATGACACCCCCCAACCCAGCCCATGTAGTCGCAGATGTGCACCCAGCCCCCACTCAGCTTGTGTAGCCGTAGATATGTACATAATTATGCAAGCATGACTGGTCAAAATGCAACACGCCTGCAATGCCATACTGGTGTAGATGTGTGCCATTTTGTGCAGAATTCTATATAAGCAACCAGTTTGTAGAACAAAGCTGTTCTTTTATTTCCTCCTGATGGCAACTCTGCATTTTTTCTTTTCTCTGGGAATCTTGCCACTGATACCTACCCTGTACCCCCCAGCTGGCTTCTGACCAGGCCCCCAGCAATCCTTTTTAAAATAAATATGCTGTGTTATTTGTCTGAGAACTGCAAATCAACCTATATTCACTTACTACCCTGTGTTAATATCTTTTTGAACTTTATCTTCATTGACTCTGATAGCCCTACTTCATATTGAGCTTTGAATTTAGGAATATTCATTCTGATATTGGTTTTCATCATAATTTTTATTTTCAGTAATTTCTAAAATGATAGCTAGGAGGTGTCATATCATTCTATACTATGTAAGGCATGAATTAATATTGTTATTTATAAGGCATCCCTTTTTCTTTGCTTTTAAATGCTTCAGTAAATTTTCATTATTATGATCTATCAAATTCATTCATCTAATTTCCATTTGAAGAATGTTTTAGTGTTTCAAGTTTTCTATTATAAGACAATGACAATATATTTAAATACCTAGTGTTGTGCGTAGGGTGTATTGATTTGGGAACCCTCTCTTCAGTAGCAACTTTACCAACTCATTATTGGCTATCAAAATATATGACTTTATGGCTCTTTGTTCAAACCTGATTTCAAAACAAACTCAACTGGAACATACATTTCCAGCCTGTGAATTTCATTCTTCTTGTTATAAGCAAACAAGTAGTCTCTTTTTGAACAACTAACTTGATCCAAGGTCTGCACTGCAATCATCTAAATATCTTTCTCCTTACTGTTTGGCTTGCACTAGAGTTTTTTCATGAAAATGGCCCTTGTTTTACTGGTTAAATTTATCTGTTGGTTCTGGGGTGGATTTTGAGCAGAAAAAAAGTCAATTCTATTTTATCTGTGACATATATATTAGAACTAGAATCATTCCAGCTTCAAGAAAATCCTCATGAACATAGGCATCTATGATGCTCCACTAAGCACAGTCTTAAGTAATGAACCACTTTAATCAGAGGTCTCTATTCCTTATTTATTCTCTCCCAAGTCAAACATTGATCAACAATCTATTTCACACTAAAATAATAATCAGTTCTTATTTTACCAACGAACAATGATTTTGAGAAAGGTTGGTTGAACCCAAGATAATTAAGGTAATTTTAATTTATTTCTCTTCCTCTCTCATTTAGACCTCTTTAGATCATCTTTATTTTAATAATTAGTGCACTGCCATATTCCTGAATACAAAATTAAACAGGTAAATATATTGAAAAAAGATACATGGAGTTCTTTAGTTATTCCTATTGTTATGTGATGTTCATTAATATCTATAGGGATTGTAAAAATGATAATAACTTTCTGGTATGTATAAATAATAAATATTATTTTTGTTCAGATAAAAAAATCAATGCATAGTAAATAACTTTCCATAAACCACAGTTAATAGCTAGTAGAGCTGGAATCAAAGTAGGAAACCTGGCTACAATGTTCATGCTTCCAAACATTGCTGTCTTTTCTCTCTAAGAACCATGCTAAATGCTTTAAAGAAAACATGATCTCTCATCGGTCACACTAGTACTGCATTCTATAGATAAGACAAATAGGAAATTTCTTCAGAGAAATTAAGTAACTTATAGTCACACAATCTGAAAGGGAAACATTTCATATTCTAATCATATCATATGGTCAGTTGCTTTCATTGGCTATATTCTTATGTCCATTCCTGCTTTGTAAATGGATGGTTTAAATATTTGGGCATGACTTGCTCAAATCTAAGAGATAATTTATAGTTTTGATTAGGTGGTTTAGATTTTCATTTGTATAAGGAATTAAAAAAGAAATATATTGTACTGTTTAGTTTAGTTAAGGAATTTTAACCTTTGTATACACACAGTTTCACGTAAAGTATTTAACAACTCTTTCTTGTGTATCTAAATAGAACAGATAATTTTGTAAGTTAGAAAATTATCATTTTCTTAGATGCTTAAAACAGTACTTTCATCTTTAGTAAATTATGAGCACATACTTTTTAGCAATAAATTTATTGGTGTCACTAATTTTCATGCCCCTAAATATTTTAAGCATTAAATAAGAGTTTATAAATAAGCTTTTACAAAAGGAAAAATCATTATTTTCACTTTCTATGAGAAAGTTTGTGGAAATAATTATTCCCTGACTTAATAGCTACAGTGGCAGGCCCTAAAGTATTTTAAGAAGCCATTTAAACATGGCAGAGCTTTATGAAGATTTCTTGGCACACCACAGACATCTAATTTAGAAGGCCATACCACAGAGTGTAACACAGTCCCCAGTTTCACTCTAGAGAATCAGATGGATTTAATAGATACAAAAAAGTTGAAATAATGTTTCATATTTCTGTAAAAAGTGTACAATCAATAGGGATTTCCTCTAAGAAGAAGACAATGATACATTATCTTCCTTAAGGTTTTGAAATGAAGATATAATAAACAATAAATAATTTTGCAAGTTCTGTAATTTTTTTGTGTGTGGTACTGGGGATTGAACCCAGGGGCATTCTACCTCTGAGCTATACACCCAGCCCTATTTTATTTTTAGTTTGAAACAGGGTCTCGCTAGGTTGATGAAAGTCTCACTACTTGCTGACGTTGTCCTTGAACCTGAGATCCTCCTGTCTCAGCCTCCCAAGTATTAGGATTACAAGCGTGTGCCACCATGCCCAGCTCCAGTTCTGTAAATTTATTTAATATGACAATCTTATCTAAAGTTAATAGTAATTGTGTCTTCAAAAGAATGTATTTTTGGAAGTAAGAATTATAGGGATCCTACTTAATGAACTACTTTTTTACTGACGTGTATTTTCACTATTCTGATCATATTCATCTGTTTAAAAAGATAATTGTCAATACACAACATTGCATCATGGAAATAAAAATGTTGGGTTTTATGAATTTTTCCTGTGAAAGGAAGTTATAAATATATATGCAATGTGTAGTCAGTATTTTTATATTTAATATGACTAATTTTAAAAATAATCAGGTATGATATTTGTGAAAAATTGACAGTTATAATTTATTGCCAAAGAAAATATAACCTCAGGTTAAGGTTTCAGTCTCAAATGATGCTACCCCATACTTATTTTAATTTTATGAATAGATGGTTTTGGCACTAAGGGAGAAAGTACTTTCCATCTAGAAAGAATAGTTTGATATTTAATGAATAGAAAAGAGGAAAGGGAGTTCCTAGTATGAATGAACCCCCACTTTTCTTTCCAGGGATGCAAGGATACAATTTTTTTACCAGATGATCTGACAGATGACTGTTGTATCTGGTGGTACTTTGGAATTCAACCACTTAATGAGATGCCCCTTTCTAACTAATCACTGTTACAGAGAATGGCACATTACCAAAAGTATGATTCAAGTCATAGCTAAGAAAGATTAATGTATACTGACTACTGGGAACTCTAGGGGACTTTGGGGATTGAGAAGGTTAATTGGAAATGCTGAAATTAATGTTCATTAATTTAATAAATGAAAAGCCTTTCATTATTAAAAGTAGATTGAATTACTTTTTTTCCACCTAATAATGCCTGTTGTTAATTTGAGAAGATTCATTTTAGATATGAAATTGAATGAACATATAGAACTTTAAAAGAAAAGGAAGGAGTTTCCAAACAAGTAACCTTTGAAATCTTTCCTAATTCTAGACTTAATAATTCATATCTATTTGATAACTAACTCCTGAGGCCTCTGATTGTTTCCATAAATTGTATTTTCAGAGTCTAATTAATTTGCACTGTTCAGTACATAACAGGGATTAGTAATAAGTTTCACATTCTCAAAATTTGCTCCAGAAAATATTTTCATAAAATGAGTTTCTGTGACAAACAAGTTTAAGAAACACTAAAACAATCTCCTTCTTTTAAGATTCACAATATTCATTGACATTCAAATGAACTATATTTAACCTTAAATTTCTCAACCTATCATCTTTGAATGGACTTTACAAATAACTCTTCTTAAGATATGATGACAATACTGTTTGGCAAAAGTTGGCCTTAGGTTATTCAAATTATGTAAATATTCCTCTCTATCTTAATATTTTTAGATAATTATCCTCAGAGAAAAAGTACAGAGAAACAAAAAATATTCAAATCAAAACAAATAAGGAGAGCGCCAGGCGTGGAGGCGCACGCTTGTAATCCCAGTACTTTG
>PVJS01016882.1:26564-36994 GCA_004027185.1 Glis glis
AAAAAAAAAAAAAAAAAAAAAAAAAAGAAAATGATAATCTTTAACTAATTCTAAAATAAAGAATGTACAAGAAGCTTAGATTTGGCAAGTGACAATATTGTATGGGTTATACATTTCTTGTTTTCATTTTGATCAAATTAAAAGAAATTGAAAAAAAATCTTATCAATCACATTATAAAAATATTCAACTCTCATTTGGAGTCAAGATCAGTTAAATTTTTATTTTGTTTTGATTTAATTTGTAAGTTTGTATTTTTAAAAATAAAATGTTATTTTTATTTTCCAATGCCTTTTAATTTACTCTGTTTCTGGAAATTCAATGTATAATTGGGTTAGCATAAGACAAAGGATTCATGTCAAGGTCAACTGGAGCATATTTAATCAATCCTGGGGTCATAAACATTTTCTTTCTTTTCTTATAATATCATCAAAGTTCAAATTTTGTGTAAGTAGTAGCTTCTATGGAAGTAATTTAGTTTTCCTCAAAACATTGCAAATTAATTCATGGAAGAATCTGTCTTTGTGCCATGTATGTGAATCTTTACATTACAATAAAATATGTATCCGTGTGTCTGTGCCTAATTTTGAACTCTCTAAACTTACACTTTCATGTTTTGCTTATTTGTCTAGTTTGGTGGCACTGCCTATTGATTCATTATCATAGATTTGTAGGTGGTTGACATTTTCATAGAAAAACAGTGTCATAATATTTGTTCTTATTTTTTAATTCTTTTAATTTATTTTTATGTTTTCCCATAGACATTTTAGGATTGAATTGGCAAGCAACATTTGAAATTTTAGGATTAACTTGATGTCATTGTTTGGATTTAAAATGTGCCCTAGACCTCATGGAAACAAGGCAACCATGTTGTAGGCGGGGCTTGGTTGCTAAGGGGTGTTCCTAAGGGTGTAGCCTTGGGAATTATATATGATCTCTCCTCCCCCGTTTGCTCACTTGCTTCTAGCCTCTCTGATGTGAAAGCAGAGTACTTGCTCTCCTCCTTTCTGTGTTCCACCACCATGCCCTGAGCTCCACAGACTTCACCAAGACTGACATGGACTGAACCCCAGAAATCTCCAGAATTGTGAACAAATAAATCTTCCTTCTTCTAAGTTGTGTGGTGGTAAGGTGTTTTGGATCACAACAGTGAAAATGCTGACTGGAACACTTGATAAGTTGCAAATATGATATTCTGCATGAATTTGATTGAAATAATATTGTATTGGTTGATTGATATGGGAAAATTTTAACACAACAGTATGTAGTATTCACAGAATTTGGAGGATCCATGAATAAGCCAGCAATATTTATTAAGAGTTTTTTATAGTGCTGTATTGTTTTGTTTATTATAGCTTTATACTATAGGTTGAAATCAGGAAGAATTATTACTCCAGGTTTGTTTTTCTTTCTGAATACTGCATTAGCTATTTGGGGTCTTTTGTGTTTTCAGATGAAATTTACTATTGGTTTTTCTGTTTCTGAATAAAACTCCAGTGGAATTTTGATAGGGAATCATTAAATGTGTAGATTATTTGGTTAATATGTACATTTTGACAATATTAATTTTCTAATCCATGAACTAATTTTGTCACTAATTTATTTTTGTCACCTTCAATTTTGTACATGAGTTTTCAGTATACAGGCCCTCACCTCCTTGGTTAAATTTATGACAAGAAATTATTTTTTTTAGCTTTCATAAATGGGATGATTTTCTTCATTTCTTTTTTAAATATTCACTGTTAGAATATAGATACACAATTCAATTTTATATGTTGATTTTATATCCTGTTACTTTAGTGAATTAGTTAATTAATTCCAAAAAGTTTTTTGATGGAGTTTTTTAAAGCTTTCTATGTATCAGACCATGTTATCCATAAACAGAAACAATTTAACTTCTTTCTTTCCAATTTGTATGCCTTCTGTTTCTTTCTCTTGTTATTTTCTCTGGCTCAGACCTACAGTACTATGTTTAACAAAAGGAGCAAGAGGGGGTATCCTTGTCTTGTTTCTTATCTTAGAGCAAAGGATTTCAATTTTATATATATACTTTCATTGGTGCATTACAGTTTCCCATCATAATGTGGTTCAGAGTGATAGCGACATACATGCACACAGCACTTGGTCAGCTTCCCCCAGTTCCCTCCCCTTCCCAATACATGATACTGAGATTGGTTTTAGCATTCTCACATACAAACATTGGAATTCTACTCAGCAATAAACAAGAACAAAATTATGTCATTTTCAGGATTTCAAAAATTTTCACCATTAAGTATAAGGTTAGCTTTGTCTTGTGTCCTTATTGTGTTGAAGCACATTCCATCTATACATAAGTTTTGAGATATTTTATCTTGAAGGATGTTAATTTTATCAAATGCTTTTTCTTTATCTATTGAGATGACAATGTGATTTTTATCCTTCCCTCAGCTAAATCATATTTATTGATTTGTATATATAGAACCATTCTTAATCCCAGGGATAAATCTCACTTGATCATGGTGTATGATTCTCTTAAGGAACTGTTGAATTGGGTTTGTTAGTATTTTGTAAGTATGTCTGTGTCTGTGTTCATCAGGGATATTAGCCTATAGGTTTCTTGTAATGATCCCCACCCCTTTGGTTTTGATTTTAAGGTTATGCTGGAATTCTATAATGAGTTAGGAAATGTTTCCTCCTCCTCAATTTTTTAAAGTGTTTAAGAAGGTTTAGCATCAATTCTTTAAATGTTTTGTAGAATTCATTAGTAAAGCTGTCTGGTTTTGGACATTTCTTATTTGGAGGTTTTGATTATTGATTCAGTCTCCTTAATCATTATTGCTCTGTTTTAGTTAGCTTTTTAGTTGTTGTTACCAAAATACCTGATAAGAACAACTTAGAGGAGTACTGGTTTATCTGGGCTTATTGTTTCAGAGTCCATGGTTATCTGGTTCCAAGGCTAAAACATCATGGTGGTAGGCATGGCAGAGGACAGCTGCTCAATTAGTTCATGGCAACTGGGAAGTGAGAGAGAGAGAGAGAGAGAGAGAGCGAGCGCAGAAGCATCCAGGGACAGATACAGTCCTCAAGATCTCACTCTCAGTGACCTACCTCTACCAGCCACACTCTACTTGCCTATAGTGACCACTCAGTACGTTCATTCAAGTTATTAATATATCAATTGATTTATCTACAGATGAGGGTAGAGCCTAGATTCAATCATTTCACCTCTGAACACTCATGCACTGCCAACACATCAGCTTTTCTGGGGGACATTCCATAGCAAAACCTTAACATGCACTGTTCAGATTTTCTTTTTCTTCATAATTCACAGTAGCCATTTTTTCTCAGAATTTTTCTTTTTCTTTTACATTATATATTTTGTTGCTACACAACATTTCATAGTAGTACTTTACCATCCTTTGTATTTTTCTGTTATCACTTGTAATGTCTTTCTTTCAGTTTTTAAAATTTGAGTTTTCCCTTTTTTTCTTATCCCCTCACTTTTGTTTGTCATTTCAGAAAACTCTCTACTTGATTCATCTGCCCTGTTGTGTTTCTTGTCTCTATTTCATTCATTTCTACTCTGATTTTAGTCACTTCCTTCCTTCTGCTGACTTTGGTCTTAATATATTTCTGGTCTCTTAAAGTATAAATGTAGTTTGTTCATTTGAGGTTTTTTTCTTAATGCAGATTTAATTGATGTAAACTTCCCTCTTATATTATATTCCTTCTTATATATCTCATTAGTTATGATTTGTTGTGTTTACATTTTCATTTGTCTCACAATATTTTCTGATTTTGTTTTTTATATTTTTCCTTGACCTATTGATTGTTAGGAGTGTGTTGCTTAATTTCCATGTATTTGTGAATTTCCGAGCCTAATTCTTATTTTTGATTTCCATTTTTATATTATTATGGTTGAAAAAGATACTTCACATGTTTTCAATCTTCTTAACTTGGTTAAGATTACTTTTGTGGCCTAATATATGCCCTATCCATGACAATATTGATACTCTATGGGATTTTTCTATTGAGACTTTGTATTCTTTACCTTCAGAATACCTGTTTGGTTCATATATATTCTGAATTTTTGTTGAAGTTCTCTTTTTGTTCATCTATTGTTTCCCTGCTATAACTTACTTATCTATCTCTATTTTCTTATAACTCATTGACCTTCTTTAAGACCATTACGTTGAATTCATTGTCAGGTAATTTGTAGACCCCCATTTCTTTGTGGTCAGCCCATAGGGCTTTATTTGTTGTTACTGTTTTTGGTAGTGGTGGTGATGACATAATATGTGCTTGATTCTTCATGTCCCTCACAATTGCTGTCTTCACAGTTGAAGAAGTGATCACCTTCTCCAGACTTTATTGTCTGGCTTTAAAAGAGAACAA
This sequence comes from Glis glis, assembly GCA_004027185.1. NCBI lineage: Eukaryota > Metazoa > Chordata > Mammalia > Rodentia > Gliridae > Glis > Glis glis. The sequence continues at coordinate 30,937 of PVJS01016882.1, forward strand.
CCACCACCAGAAAGCCTGGCAAGAGATTCTGGAGGTTTCTTAGTTTTTTCTGTGTGCATCCACTCCACTCTTCTTGTTCCCTTTCAAGAGGAAGTCTTAGAATTGTGTTCCTCTCTCAACCTTACAAAGCCTAATGTGATGCTTCTTGGCCCCCATTTATTTTCCTTTAAAGTTCTATTAAGCATTTAAGGTTGTGCACTTTCCCCTGACCAGCATGTTGTTGACATCCATGCACTGTCTGTGAGAGTTTGTGTGGACCAGGCATGGGAATGTGCAGGGTGCTCTTTACAGGAGCTAGTTGAGTTTGCAATCCAGTTAAGAGAATCTGTGACCTGCGATTTACAACTGTGCACTGGTTGCTATGTACCCCCGCCCCTTCTCCCTGCTCCTCAGACATTGCAGCTCTACTGAGCTCTCTGGAAGTCTGGGTGGGTAAAGGCAGAGGTGAGTTTCCTGGGAAGTATCCTACAATCTGGGGAAGGAATCTGAGTGTTCACTTTCATTTTCACCTTCCAAGTAGGAGAAACTCCAAGCCAAAGAATCCTCTTATGCCACAAAGCTGTGCTGCTTTAAGAATTGTAACATGGGTAAAAGGAAACAGTTCTTACTCTCTCCAAAGTAACTACTTTGAATTTTTGCCCAATCAAAATTCTAAAACTTCTAAGATAGACTCCAGATACCAGATCCCAGAAAGATATTTTTGTCCTTGGGTGGTTGCCAAAATTGGTGTTTCTTTTGGGAGATGAAGCTAGAACCTCTTATTCTACCATACTGCTGATGCCCAATACATTGGACATTTTGAAAGTTTAATGAAGTAATTCTGTATTTGATGTTGTTTTTCTAGTATTATTATTGTTTTTGTTTTGTTATTATTTTGAGACAGGTTCTTGCTGTGCTGCCCAGGCTGGTCTTGTACTTCTCAGCTCAAGTGATCCTCTTGCCTTAGTGTCTGGAGTGCTAGGACCTTGCTTGGTCTGGTTATTATTATTTATTAAAGTAATTTGCCTAGACATAAACTGCAAAATCTGCCTACTCTTAATAGCATGTAGCCTCTGATATAACTGGTTTTATTATTGCTATTTCTTATATTTTTAGCCTTAGATCTAAAGTATCATCTCTTATCACCTTGCTTTATCAGCTAATGCTTCGAGCTGAAGTTTTGTTCAGATTCCTCCAGTGTGGAAAACTTTATTTTCTCAATAATGATTGATTCATGTGTGAGTTGAGAAAAAAATTGAAAATTCATCCAGTTCTTAAAATACCCTTTTACTTTGTACACTGTTCTCTTTAGCATCTTTGCTGAGCAGGATTGTAGTTCTTCAAACAGCCAGGTATATGTGTACAACACATCTATCTATCTATCTATCTATCTATCTTTCTTTCTATCATCTATCTATCTATCATCTATCATATATCTATCTATCTACCTATCATCTATCATCATCTATCTATCATCTATCTATGTATCTATCTATCTAATCTATGTATCTATCTAATTATCTATCTATCTATATATATCATCTATCTATCTATCATCTATCTATCTAATCTATAATCTATCTATAATCTATCATAAATTTGAAAGGTCTATCATGTCAAAATCCTACACTGGAAGGATAAAACAACAGAAATTAATTTTTTCACAGTTCTGTGTATTGTGTCTGCACAGTTGGTTTCTCCTAAGACTTTACTACTTGGCTTGCAGGGGCCACTTTTTTGCTGTGTCCTCACATGACCTCTTCTCTATGTGCCCACATCCCTTGGGTCTCCCCTTCCTCTTGTATGAACACCAATCCTACTGGATCAGGGTCCTCCCCCATGACCTCTTTAACCTTGATTACTGCATTGAATGCCTCATCTGTATATGTAGTTACATTCTGAGACATAACAGAGATTAGAACTTCAACATGTGAATTGAGGGTAAGGGACACAATTCAGTTCTTTACACTATGACTTTCTCATTCCAGGAACTGTCTGTTAAAATTTTAGCTGTCCTATCCTGACCCTAAGTAGGATTGTAACTTTAGATACTCAAAACTTCAGATACTTCCTACCAATTTACTACTTTTAGTTGCTAAAGCCTTGGTTTTTACCTCCAACTTTCATGCCTAATTGAGTCTGTACACTCTGGAAGCACAACTATTGGTTTTTAAAAACAACTCTTCCCTGGTAAACTATAGTTTTTCCTAGCTTGGTGTCAGGTTAATGACTAGGAACATCTACAGGAAGGCAAACTCCCACCTCTCTTATGCTAAGAATTATCAGTTTATACAAAGGATTATTCTTAGAATAAAGTCTATTATATGATTGTTCTCATTTTCTAGAAACCTAAAATCATTGTTCTCAACAATTCTCATTCTTTGGTATTGTGTCAGTGTGAGTTATTGTTGTTATTGGTCAATCTCACTCTCTGACTCTTTGTAGGATTTGCCAAACTGTTCACTTTACATACATGGAAATCTCACCTCATCTCAGCTTTGCCTTGTCCTATCCAGTTTCTCCTGAGTTTAATTTTGTTCTTTGTTAAAATATATTTTCTACTTCATTATGTTAAACGGGATTAGCCAGTACCAGAAAGTGGGGGTCATGTGTTTTATCTCATATGCAGAAACTAAGGAATAATTGGAATACAAGAGGGGTGGTAGATAATAGATGAGAAACCCCAATGGAGAAAGGGAGGTGGTAAAAGGGAGGAGGGGAGAGGGAGAATTAATGAGGGAAAATCTTCCATTGACATTATGTACATATGTGAGAACATCAATGCAAAACTTAATATCCATGTGTGGGGAAGGGGAATTGGGGAGGGAGCCAGGGGAAAGCCCACCAAGTGCTGTTTGCATCTATGTCACTATCACTATGAACTACATCATGATGAGAAACTATAATGCACCAATAAAAGTAATGAAGAATATATTTCCTAGTTCTTATGTAGAAGGATTCCGTTGACAAATTTTCTAAATTCTTGTATATCTGAAAATGTCTTTATTCATTAAATTTTGGCTGGATATATAATTTAAGGGTAAAAGTTATTTCCCTCAAAATATGGAAAAATAGTTCTGAATATTATATATGGATAATAATTCATTACATTTTCTTCCTGTATACAACATTTTCAAAAATGTTTAAGATTTTGCTCTATGTTTTTAATTGTTCTTAAGTTTCCACACAAAATATGTACATATATGTATGCCATTTTTGATGTGCCATAGACCTACAGGATATTTTACTCTTCCTATAGAACTCTTGACCTGCCCCACTTGTCTCCTATGAAGCATCCTAATATAGCAGATATTTGGTTGGGAAAACTGGTCAGGGTAATTATTTCTTTCCTCTTTCCAAATCCAATCCTGTCCTCAGTTTGTAAGAACAATTGACAAGGTCTTTAGGGGAAAGTGATTTGAAATGAAAAATTTCATATCAGAACAGTTCTTTTTTTTCAAATTTAGTTCATTAATTGCTCAATGCTTCCACAGCTCTCTAATATCTTTACAATATTTTTTGTCTAGTATATCTCAATTTTTCTCTATAGCCTGCTATGATTTACTACATCCTTCTCATAAATAGCTCTTTACTGCTTCTTATTTATTTATTATTTTTATTTGAGTGTTAATATTTGATTAGAGCCACTTCCAATATTTGAAATTGTGTGGTCACAATACCAGGAAAAATGACATAATTGATGTTTGGTTCTTTTGCTTTGTCTGTTTTTAAAAAGCTTTGCAACCTTTCTATTCAACTTATTTAAACATTCAAAATTACAATTGATTGAAGTATTTTCAAACTAATGTGCTCTGGAAAATAATAATCTTTTTTATAAAAGGGATCACAATAACCCTCTATAATCTGAGAGAATTTGTAAAGATTCAAATGCAATGTACATTTTTTGTTTATTGGATGGTATTTGGGGGCATAAAATAACAATTCTCTTCAATGTGTTATATTATTATGATTACTTAATCACTTGTCACTTTATGTGAATATATATTCTTTTATTGGAATGCAGTGGTGCTGCTCTTTATGGTATTTACATTCTTATTGGGAAGCTAACTACTGCACAGGTAAATGACGAAGCTTATGGTAAGGTTTATAAACAAAAACTGGAGTGCATTGAAATTTCCAAAAAGAAAGCTTACCTATTCTGTGGTGACAGAAGGAAAATGGCATAGAAGTCTTCTTGGAAGAGGTAATGTTTAAACTATGACTTAAAAAGCAAACATGGCCAAGCTGGGAGTGGTGGCACATGCCTGTAATCACAGTAATTGGGAGCCTGAGACAGGAGGACTGCCGGTATGAGGACAGCCTAGCAACTTAGCAAGACCCTCAGCAATATAGTGAGACCGGCTTTCAAAATAAAAAATACAAGGACCTGGGGTGTAGCTTAGGGTTAGAATGTCTCTACATTCAATCCCCAGTATCTAAAAAAATGAGCATGGCCAAAATTTCACAATTTCTAATGCTTAATTTATATTAAATTTGATAGACATTTAAGACAGACATACAGGGACATAAGATAGACACTAGGCTTCTAGGCTTGATTTTTCTGAAACAGCAAGAAGATATCAGAGCTCGTATAAACATAAAAGAGATAAAAATGGTTATAGTAACATAAGAAAGGAGACAAGTTATAGAAGAAATAATAATCTGAGGCATATCTTGAGGAAATCAGACAGTTTAGGGGCCAGTGGGTGAGAAGAGCTAGCAAATGGCTAGAAAAGAAAACAAAGCCAGTGGACAAAGTGGTTTATGGAAGAAACAAGTGATGATCAGAGGTGGGCACCATATGCTAGTGTCTCTTGGTTCATTTTTCCCTCTCCTACTTCTATTCCCCAAAACACATGCAATACATGTTCCCTGTATGAGTACCTCCCTCATCTCCATTGCTACCAGTCCTCTCTAATTTCTTGCTTAGACTATGTAATTGCTGTTTAATTGGTTTCACTCTTTATACTCTGGAGTTACTACAACAAATTATTAAAATAAGAGCAAGAATGATATTTTTAAAATATAAATAAAAAGAATAAATCAAGTCAGATTAATCCCTACTCTCAATCTTTTATTCGTTTCCTCTAACACATGTGATTGAATCTGAACTTCTCCTCAGGGGCTTTGCATCTGCTGGCATCCCCTTTTGAACTTAGACTTTCCTCCCTGTTGATCACTGTGTTCCAAGCACCCTGCTGTCATTGCAAGCTCCTAGACACACCAATCATATTCCCTGCTTGAGACCTTTGCACACAGTAACTGCTGTACATTGATTTCCAAAATGCCTGCAAATCATCTCTCCTCTCTATACCCATGCCCTTTGTAAAGTGACTTTGTTACTCAGTCCATCAAAATATAAAGATTCTTTCTTTCATCCTTTGAATTTGGGCTGATTTTGCGATCAAAGGTCATATTAGATCAAACAAGTGTAACAAAGTAATGAAGATGCAGTTCAGAATCTGGGCCCGGAGAGGCTTGGAGTGTCTCCATCTCTTCCTTGAACCTCCTCATAAGCTACTTGGTAAAAGAAGAGAAATCATACAGAGAAGAATTCACTCATGCCAGTCAAGGCCATCCTAGATTGTGGACTCTATGCCTACCTGACAGCTAAAACAGACACATAGCCAAGACTCTCTAGAGAGCACCAACCAAAAGAATCACCCACAGACCCACAGGTGCATGAATTAGGATCATATTAATTGTTTTAATTCACTGAGTTTCAGAAACTTTTTAGCATAGCAATAGTCTAGTGATATAGTTTTCTTGGTATAGTGGCTTTCAAGACATCAATAGCTTCCTTCATCCAGGCTTCTGTTCATATGCCACCATTTCACAGAGAAGACTTCGTTGACCATCTTTTCTAAGATCCATTATCTTTTTATTCTCCATTATTTATCCTAATTGTACTCATTTACTATCAATATATTATATAGTCACATTTAAACTAATTTTATTGATTGATTGATTTACTGTGGTGCTGGGGATTGAACCCAGGGGAATGCTACCTCTGAGCTATACCTGCAGTCCTGTTTTACTTTTTATTTTGATTTTTTTTTTTTTTTTTTTTTTTTTTTTT
>PVJS01016883.1:0-36890 GCA_004027185.1 Glis glis
AAAAAAAAAAATAGGGCCGGGGGTGTAGCGCGGAGGTAGAACGCCCCTGCGTTCAATCCCCGGTACCACAAAAAAAAAAAGGATGGCAGAGAAGAAAACTGAAGGAAGCCTGGGTTCCTAGCAAATTCATGTTCCCCCTGCATGCTGACCCCCAGTTTTTACATGAGATAACAAAATGTTCTGGTTTAAGCCACCATATTCAGGTTCTTCCACAGATGCTGAACCCAGTGCAATAAATACAAGAGGGGGGGCGATTAAACCACTGTCTCTCTTTCCTAGTCTAGGCTTTCAAGAGCATGGATTTCTAATGAAGTGTTGTTGGGTGACACATTGATTGATTGATTGATTGATTTTTGTGATACTAGGGATTGAACCCAGGGGCATTCTACCTCCAAGCTACACCCTCAGCCCTATTTTATTCTTTTATTTTGAAACAGGGTCTCACTAAGTTGCAGACAGCCACACCAAGTAGCTGAGGATGGCCATGAACCTGCGATCCTCCTGTCTCAGCCTCCCAAGTACTGGGATTACAAGGGTGCACCACCACGCCTGGCTTGGTGACACATTTAAAAACTGACAATCAACTCAAGTAGTAGAAAAGTAAAGATTCAGGTCAATCCCTTCTTTATCTCTGGCACTTAAACAGACTTACTCTGCATCAGGTTAGATCATATTTAGATTCTTCCTACCTTGAGTTCTTCCAACTTTCCATATTTATTTTCCTGCTTTTTTCCTCAAGCAGTTAGCAAAATTTTGTTTTGTTTTATTTGCTTGGAACAAAATTGAAAAAAGAACAAAGACCTCCTGACATTTGCACATCTGTGTGGAAGTGACAATAGAAATATGAAAGAAACCCCTAAATGAGTGATTTCCAACCCTACTAAACCAACAATGCCTTTCTGGAATAAATATTTTATAATCCCCTCTATGGTATCCTAAAATAAAATTCAGAGTATCCTAAAATAAAATGTATATGTGAAGATAGATAGCCTATCTTCACATATAAAGAAATTGGTATAATTTCCAAACTATGTTTTAAAAGAAAAAAGGAAGTAGTTGATGATGTTTTTATTTTCTTGTGAATATGCTCAAGTATGACTGCTCTCACTCTAGAAGATGAAAATGCTCCCGTGTTTTCAAAATATTCCCAGGGAACTGCCACCTTGGAAGGTGTTGAAACTCCGAGGTCAGAATAATGCCACGTCCTTTCCTACAGGAGCTTCTTCTTCCAGGGACAACCTTGAAGGTCATGGTTTGATTTTCCTTAGGAAATGCAGCATTTTCATAGAGTAGTTTTACTTTTTATGTGCTTTGTAGCAAGAAAATTTCCTGTTCATAGGCATTATATTAAGGGGAAAAGGTAGAATCTAAATGTTTAAGAAATACTAGTTTAAAAACAACTGAATGTTCTTTTCTTGTTGGAGGACATTTCAGAGATGTCACTGTGCACTGTGAATCTAATCCCCACGTGTATTCATCACAGAATCCTTTCCACTGGGACATCTCTTGGGTCTGATTCTTCATGGAAGAAACTTAAAAACCACTGCCTGATAGCCTGTCAGAGAATATATCATCAATATACAGAAGAAGGACTTGGTAGGATGGGCTAGGGATTGAACCAGGGGAGTTCTACCTCTGAGCTACACCCCCAGCCTATTTTCTGTTTTATTTTGAAACAGGATCCCACTAAATTACTGCAAGCTAGCCTCTAACCTGTGATCCTCCTGTCTTCGTCTCCCAAGTACTGGAATTATAGGCATGCACCACCATGCCTGGCAAGAGGAACTTTTTTTGAGGATGAGAAATCTGCTTGTGGAAGAACATTCTCTGCAGGAATTGACCACATTAAGCTGCCCTGGAAGTCATGAATTTGGCCATGTTTCACTTGACCTTCACGAATGATTAGAAGCAATCTGATCTCAGAGGTTTTCAGGAAAGCACAATGTTAATGCTGCTAGTGATATCAGCATATATTTGAGCTCCTATTTCACACAATGTGCATCCATAGCTATTTTAACAAGACGTCACAGAAGTGATCTGTTCATAATGTTGACAATGAGGCATTAGAAAAGGATCTATGTTGTTCAATGTCTTTAAAGAGAGTGTTTCACTGGTAGCAATCATAATATTTATCATTTCTGAAGTTCCTATTTTGTATAATGACACTTTTACAATCACCATTTCATTTCATTCATGCAGCACATCTCTGAGCTATCATTAGTCCCATGTTACAGATAAAGAACCTGCAGCCCAGCATCGTTTATTTAGTGCCAGCGTCACAGAATTTTTTTAGCTGTAGAACTTGGACATAGCCCAGATCTATCCTGCTCTGAAGCTCATGTATTTTTCCACTGCCTCCCTTAATTGAGGAAAAAATCTTAAAACATTTTCCATTTTTTAAAAAAATCAGTTATGGCAATTACAAGTTAACCATCAGTTATCAGGAAAACAGCCATCCACCAGTCCCCAGAGTCATTCATTCCTTGAGGGTGCTGTAGACCCTGGATTAGCATGCATACTGCAAATGGCAAGCATATTCTGAACTGCAAAAAGTTTATAAGATCTAAAATATTGTCATGTTTTTCTTCCTCCCTCACTGTCACCTGGTTTAAACTTCAAGGTGTGTTCTTTGAAAACCACTTGTTTCCAGTGACTCATTTTGAAATTACTGATTTCATCTTCCTGGTTCTTTGCAAAGCCAGGAAGGGAGATCAACACCACATTGTTTTCACCTTCAAACACATTTGCCCTGCAACCGGAAGAATCCAGAACTGTTATTGTTAATTTGTTGAATAACGTGTTCTTGTTTCATCTTTTCACAAGAGCGGAGATCCATTCTGAGAACAGAGCTCCCTGCTTGCCATCTGCTTCATCCAAAAGCAATTTTTCAACCAATATGTTTAAAAAGGACTCACCTATCCAGTCCTACAAGAAATTGTCCAGCATCTACTTTGTATCAAACACCATGGTACATTCTGGGACTTCCTCAGTTAGATGGGATCTTTTCTTCTTAGAATTTATACTCTAATGGGAGGAGTATGCTGATAAACATATAAATTAAAATAATAATTTCTATGAAGGGATATAAAAGAGGGTGACATTGCCCAGAGTGACTGGAGTGAAAGATTTCTTTAGACGGGGTGGTCAGAGACAGTCTTTTTTTGTGTCTGTGGTGCTGGGTATTGAACTCATGGGCATTCTGCCTCTGAGCTATACCCCCGGCCCTATTTTATTTTATTTTTTATTTATATATATTTTATTATATATATATCCACTAAGTTGTGGAGGGCTTCATTAAGTTGCTGAGGCTGGCCATGAACTTGCAATCCTCCTGCCTCAGCCTCCAGGGACAGCCTTCTAGAAAGAAACATTTGAGATGAGATCAGAAGTGCCATGAAGAAACAGAAATGACACAACATGGAGGAAGTGAGGTCCTGGTAGAAAGAATAGCTTTAAGATGAGAACAAAATTGGGGGGGGGGTTGAGGAATGGAAAGGAGGTAGGTGCAGCTGAAGTGGGGTAAGGGAAGAGAAAGATAGTAGATGAGATCAGAAAGAGTATCAGGATCCCAGAACCTGTGGTAGAAAATTTGGATTTTATCCCAAGTGCAGTGAAAAGACAAGGATTTTGAGGTTGCTGTTTGGACACCCGATGTAGGCTGTCAGAAATGGAGCAAAAAGACCAGTTAGGAGTGATTGCAGTCATTCAGATAAGAAAAGAGTATTTTTGGACTGAGTGGGCCAGTGGAAATGGAAGAAAGTAAATATCTTCCAGGATAGAACCACTAGAATTTGATGATAAATTGCATGAGGCAATGGGAATGACTTCTCGGTTTTTGCCCAAACAAGTGTATTGACACTAATAACATTTTCTGAACTTGAGAAGACAAGGAGAGATGTAGATTTGGGGGAAGAATGGGAAATTGAGTGCAGTATTGGACATGCTAAATTTCAGATTACTTTTAGTTGTCTAAATAGAGAGGTCAAGTGGGCAGTTGAGTATACAAGAGGAGAGGGTCCCAGCTGGAAATGCATAGAGTATCCCAGAATCTCCTGAGGGCTACATCTCTTAAAAAGTGCTATACCAGTTTTCATGCCCAACTCCCCACTATAAGAAATCTGCTTTTAGAATCTAGCAGTATCTAGCTACCATCTAGTTTCTCTCTAGTTGAGGCCTTTCTAGGCTTTCTTTCTTTATCATCAGTGTTTTCTTGAAATGCAAACAGAATTAATATGCACATACACCAAACCTAACAAAACTGCAAATCTTCTTTAGTAAGGTCATAACTTGCATTCTAAGACAATCCAGATGACTTTGGTAGGATTCATAAGAAGGATGGCTTCTGACCACCGCTCTTCCCTTCGGGCCCTTTCGCCAACTTCCACCTTATCCTCCGCCCCTCCTGGCACCCTTCATTCTGTTTTTACAGGTACCCAACTGTGTTCCCATTCCCTGTAGCACCTTGTTTCAATCAATAGCTAACCAATCAACCCTTAGTGTTTGAAGGTTTCTCCGTCTCTGGTAATACTTGTTTCTTACTTGGGAGACTAAAAGAACTAAAGATATTGAGGATCAAATAAGTGACTCTCAAATGGTTAGGGTTTCAAGTAGATTCTCTCCAGTCTCAACCCATAGAATGGCTCCTTCTCTGTGGCCTGCTCTGTCCATTTTTTTTTCTTCTTAAAAATTTCCTTCCCAGGAAACTGTGATACATGCTACAACATGGATGAATTCAGAAGGCATAATATTAAACAAAATAATCCAATCACAAAAGGACAAATACTATATGATTCCACTTTTATGAGACATACAGAAGAGTCAAACTCTTAGAAACAGAAAGTAGAATGGTGGTTTCCAGGGAGTAGGGGGAAATGAAATGGGGAGTTGTTGTTTAGTGGGTATAGAGTTTCAGTTTTGCAAGATAAAAAAGTTCTAGAGATAGATTGCCCAACAATGTGAACATACTGAACTATACATTTAAAAACGGTTAAGATAGCAAGTTTTGTTATGCCAAACCACAATTAAAACTTAAAAACATTTTAAAGCTAAAAAAGCAAGTCAGAGAGATTTGGAACATAAAAAGGATTCAGTACTCTGTGTTTTTGAAAATGGGGTATGGGAGCACATGATGAGGAATTCTAGGGACCTCTGGAGGATGGGCTCAGCCAGAAATCAGAAATCTAAGCCCAAAAAACATAAGGAAATATAAATAATTTAATTTTTCCAACAGTGTTGAAGAACCTGGGTGTGTATTCTTCCCCAAGATCCTTCATATAAGAGCCAGGCTGACATCTTGATTTCAACCTAGGGGGACCCCAAGCAGAGGACTCAGTTAAGTCATATACAAATCCCCTTCCTTTACCTTAAGCCCCTCTCCTTTCTATGAACGATCATCTCATCTCTTCTTTCCTTTTCAGCCATACTAGTTGACATTCAAGTCTGCTTCAGATCTCTTATTAACTACTTTCCTCCAAAGTATCAGTGGCTTTCTTTAGTTCCTGGTTCTAATCGGCATTCTAAAACTTTTATCTCACTTGACCTTTGTGTCATCTGATGCTCCTGACTTCTTTATCGATTATGAAACAATTTCCTCCTTTGGATTCTGTAACCCAGTTTTCTCCTGTTTCCCTCTTGCCACTACTTCCCAATCTCCTTTGTAGATCCTATTATCTCTAATTAACTCTCACATTTGTTATTCTCCAAGGGCTCTCTTATTTATCCTAGCTTTTCTGTTCCATGTACTCTCTTTGGAGAATTTCATCCACATTCACTTAACTTTTGCCCACATACATATTTTTGACAAACAAATATATTTCTCTGACTTGTATCACTTGGCTAAACTCCAGATCTATCTATCTATCTAGCGGTGCATAGGACATCTCCACTTAGTAACCCTTCAAATTCATTATGTCCAAATCATTCCTCCCTTACCAAATCTGTACTTTTTCTTGTAATTGCCATTGTAATAATACCATCTTCCAAATTTAGTCACTCAAACTATAAGCAAATAGGTGTTGTTCATAGTTCTCTTTTTCTCTCACCATCCCTGCCCCAATCCAACACTTTCCTAATCCTAATAGCTTTACCTCGAAAATATCTCTTTAATCTAACCCCACCCTCCTATATCTACCGTTACTTTCTTAGTTGTGCTCTGATCACTTCCCAGATGATTCTAGCAATAGTTTCCTTATGTTTTCCTATCTCCTAAATGTCTTTCCTATTTTCAGTTTGTCTCTGTACAATTCATTCTCTATTCCAGAGCAGTCTTTCTAAAATACCAACCTAATACTACCACCTTCCTTGACTAATTTCCTTTAATTGACCTATATTTTTTCACAATAAAGGCCAAGTTCTTTTTATTTGTAGGCAATGCCCCACACAATATGGCATTTATCTAAGTCCTCAACTCTTCCACCCTCTATGTACCTTTTGCTTAGGATATGCGAACATCAGATTCAGTAATATGTCAAAATGTGTCTTATCTTCATTCCTTTGGACATCGTCTTAGCATTCTCACCGCTATAATCTAAAGAACTGACCATACAACTTAGAGGAAGGAAGATTTATTTGCTCATGGTTTCAGATTCAGTCCACGTGAGACCGGGGACAGCGGATCTCAGGGCATGGCAGCAGGAAGCAGAGATAGGGAGAATGCAAGGATTTGCTCCTCACATCATGGAGGAGGCTGGAATCAAGAGAGGGAGAGCAAGGGGAGGCGGAACCATGGGATTTACGACCCTCATGACTAAATCACATCAACTCCAAATACCAATTGTTATAGTTAGATATAAAATGTCCCCCAAAGAGCTCACATAATGTTTGGAGCTGATGTAATTGAGTCATGAGGGTTGTAATCCAGAAGTGGTTAAATCCATTGTAATGGATTTACCTGGGTGGTACCTGGTAGGCCAGGCCGCTAGGGTGTGGCTAGAGGTGCGTCCCTGGGAGTGCGGCCTTGAGATTATATAAAGGGTTCCTCCTCCCCCTGCTTGCTCTCTTGCTTCCCGCCTCCATGATGTGAACACAGCCTATGTGCTCTCTCTCCGCAATGCCCTGAGATCCGCGGTCCCCAGCTTTACATGGACTGAGCCCGAAACCGTAAGAAAATAAATCTTCTTTCCTCTAAGTTATGTGGTCAGATCTATAGATTATGACTGCAAGAATGCTGAGGTCTTCAGGGGCCATTCTACATCTAACTATAACAGACATGTTATTCCTTTTGTCCATAATTCACTAAGTATAACTTCAAACTTAGCCCAATTATTACCCTCTTGAAAATCTGTTTAATTACACAGTTGCATTTGGTGTCCTCCTTTTCTCTGTCAACCTTGAATCCTGTACAAATTGATAGCACTACCTTTTTTTTTGCGGTACCGGGGATTGAACCCAGGGGCATTCTACCTCTGCGCTACACCCCCGGCCCTATTTTTTTTTAATACTTTATTTTGAAACCGGGTCTCATGGAGTTGCGGAGGGCCTCACTAGGTAGAGAAAGAGAGAGAGAGAGAGAGAGAGAGAGAGAGAGAGAGACAGGGAGAGAGAGAGAGAGAGCTGAGGCTGGCCGCGAACCCGGATCCTCTGGTCTCCGCCTCCCAAAGTACTGAGATTACAAGCGTGCGCCACCACGCCCGGCTAGCACTACCTTTTCAGAGCTCCCATTTGATAGTAATTATTGGTCTTCTCTGACTCTGCCATTAGAGTGTACACTCCTTGAGAGTAAAGAATGGGCCTTATCGACCCTATATACCTAGTATCTAACACAGTCTCTGGCACATATTAGTATAATAAATATATTTTACTATATGAATGCACATATACGTTGTGCTTTTTACATTGCTCACTAAAAGCTAATCATATTTGGAAAATGAGGCCAACACAAAGATATTTTGCCAGCCTTGCAATAGTAATAATAACAATACTAGCTAATAGTAACTATACACTGGCTATTATCCCACTTTGCATTTATGGTTTCATTTATACTTAGAATATCCCTAGAACATTTACAGACAGGTAAATACTGTAAATACCCTTATGTTGGAGAAACAAGCTGAGGCACAGGGGAGTCAACTAATTTGCCCAAAAACTACAGATATGAAATCACAATTCAAAACCGGATCTCTTTGACTCCATTACACTAAACTGCCATTCACATATAATAAGCTGTATAGACAGTTTAGATTTTGAATTAATTATTTTTTCTGTCAGACAATGTACCACACCAATATTTTAGTTTAGAAAATTTGGTCAACATACCTATATCTGTTGAATATGTGAAAAACAAATCATAATAAAAACCAAATCAATGCTTTTTTCTTTCTTTTTTTTCCAACAAAAATTGATGCACATACCCAGTCGAGTAAACAAACAGCTTTCCTCCTAGCTATTCTAACACATATGCCTGTGTGTTAAAAAAAATACCATAAAGCAAGCTTCAGACAATATTGTGAAAAGCAGCCCTTTCTTTTAACCACACTTAAAATTTTTAAAGTTTATAGCAATATGTATCAAAAGTCCTGATACACAGAAGGGGTACAATTCATTTGTCCAATGCCTCACGGGGCAGGGTGAGGGTACGCAAATGCAGATTGAGCACTGAAGACACTCAGCCCTCATTGCAACTTCCAGCTTTGCAGCATCACTTTGATCTATCTTTTTTGTCTTACTACCTTGTATATTTGGGGGAAAAACATTGCTTCAAATAAAGTTTGAAAGCCATTTGGATTATGAAAGCAAATTTTCTATTATTTCATGTATTAGTGGATTATTCCAGAATATGTCCCTTTTGTGGAATATCCTTTTGGACCCTCTCTGTACATCTGCTACTTGAAACAAACCTTCCTTTTTTGTGTCAACAGCTTCTCCCCTAGATTTATTGAAGGCTACATGCATGAAATATACAATTGGCTTATACATGTTGATTATAAGGCAGCAGTTTGTATTTAGGCACAAATATTATGTTTGAATTTTCTGAGTAGGATTTTCAGGGGGGATTGCACCCACATAACAATGGCTCTGGAGTTACATTCCCTGTGGGCATATCCTACCTCTACTATTTCGTGGTTCTTTGACCTTAGACAAATCATTTAGCCACTTTGTACCTCCATTTCTTTATCTGTGAAATGAAGCTAATAATAGAAGCTACTTTATAGTGTTGTGAAAAGGATGAAATGTGTTAACACATATAAAGCTCTTTGAAGAGCCCCTGGCATATAGTATGAGTCCAACAGTTGATAATTATAATACTATTATTATATAGGCATTCCAATTTTGGGGTGCCTGGATATTGTCTGTAAGAGTCAGCGCTATTCCTCAGCAGTTCCACAAAAATAAGAATTCTATTATTTTCTCTCCTTAACAGCCTAAAGCAACCCAGCATGCATCTAGTCCTTGCCTATACGAAGGCACATTGGCAGGATTGCTAATTCTTTCTGACCAACAATCATCACACCCAGTTGCTTAGGAACCCAGGAGCTTCCACAAGGATACTCATCCATCCTTTCTAACATATATGTGCCATTCCCTGCTTGGGGATGTGAGGTTACAATCTCTTATTTTCTTTTGGGATCCTACTTTGTCTTCTTCATTGGACCAGGAGAGGATGGGACCTCAAATTTTACTTTTATGTATATTAGGACCCAAAGTTGAGTAAGATATAGCCCCCACAGGACACTTTTAGTTTAGGGAGAGTCCAGTGAAATGTGATTACAATACAGTATACGTAATGGTGTAACAGTGGATAATATTTTTGTAATACATTAATGATTTGCTTTTTCACTCTTTCTTGAGTTAGACTGTCCCCTACAAAACCAGATGTTTTGTTACCTCTGGGAAGATTTTGTTATAGCTAGAATGCAAAGAAAGAGCCACTATTCAGCTCTGGATTTGCAAGAGAGGATCCTAAAGCAAAATTATAGCCATAAAAGCCAGGGTCTGTTCAGAAATAAAGATATTTCTAAAGTCCAATAGCTCTCTTTATATCAGGAGTAAAACTTGGAATTGGAAGCATACAATTTTATGATATGCTCTAGATTGAGAGACATTTAGGAATTACAACCTACAGGAAGTTGCCATTTACCTAAGGAGTAAGAAGGAAGTGTAAAAATCTGACTTGAGGTGCCCTGGTCAGACAAGGAGATCTGAAGGACAGGCCAATCTTGGGTTCCTGAGTACATCCCCAGCACAGGGGCCAGGTGTGTGGAGACAGAAGGCTTTTGTCACAATAGTGATTGCAAATGAAAACTTCAGACACATTCAGGTAGAAGACTGGAACAGTCATTCAATGCCCTGTTCCCCCAGGCTGTGCAGCTGACCTTGGAACAGTACAGCAACAAGGGATGGAGGAAGCATCTGCTGAGAGGTGCCTGGGTGGCGCACTCAACTCTCTCTTGGCACTTGTATGATGTGGAAGTTTCCAGAAGTCCCTGGATGCCTCATAGAATGTGGACCAGGAGTGCTGGCTGAAGAACTTACTAGAAGCAAACATCAGCCAAACTGGAGATGGAATGGAGTCCCTGGGAATCTGAAGCACCAGCAAGAGATGATATGGGGTGGGGTCTGATCAACAGGAGAGGGTGGTCAGGCTCTTTGGGAGGTATTGCTATGCATCACCCATCCTGGAAGAAGAGAACCTGAGTTACAACAGCCAGATGCTCAGTGATAGATTTAATGTGAATCGAGGCTTCACGGACACCATTGTCCATGCAAACCTTCCCCTGGTCCAAAATTCCATCGACTGCGTTGAGAGGGGAGTTGGAATATTTGAGTTTGAAGTGACTGCTTATCCCAAAGACAGAGTTACCTTGAAGATAGAACATTTATACTTTTCCAATATTGCCAGAAATTCCAGAGCAAGATGAAATTAGTCACCAAAAAATTTGAAAAAGACATAGTTTGTCCCATCTGCAGAGTGTGTTATCATATTTGACCCCTCTGTACTATAACTGAGTATGCATAATGGTATGAGACATTGACAGTCAATTTTTTCAGACTATGGAGTTAGAAAAGGCTTCCCACAGGAATAATATTTGAGGTGAATTTTGAAGAGCAAGCAGGAATTACCCAGCTATGAGGTAGCAGAAAGATATTTCAGGAAATGCAAAAAAATTAATAACATGAGTCAAGGGACACTGGTGAAATTAAGTATAGCATGTTCAAGAAAAGCAAAGTTGTCTGAGAAAAGGACTGAGTTTAGGTGCACAGAGAAATCAGGTTACACAGGTAGTCTGAAGGGCATTGCCTATAGCTGTGAAGCTTCTATCCTACAAGGACGTCTATGTGCTCGGAGGCTGAGAAGTAGCCTGTGTCCTGCTCTCCGAGGGCCCTGTGTACTCTGTGGAAGAGAAAGTTCACCCTGAGGATGCAACCACCCTTTATAATTCACACAAAAGCATAGTTCACTCACTAAGCCTTAAATCTCCAGGCTTCCTGTGCAGGAATGCTTCTCAATTTTGCACAAAAGCCCCATGTAAATTAGCAGGGATCTTTTAAGTATGGTCAGATTATGGAAGGCCACGCACATTTTAAGGAATTGTGACTTTAAGAAGAGTGAAGAGCTACTGCAGTTTTCTGGGCAAGGTTGTGACATGACAAAAGAAATTATTCCAGCAGCAGCTGTATGCAGGGTAGACTGGAGCCAAGAGACTCGGGAAGTTACTGCAGTTGTCCAGCTATGAAGCAAAAAGGGAGATTCGATGGTATCCATGGTAACCGAAAGGGAAAGATATAAAAATTATTTTGAAGGCAGAAACAACAGGACTTGATTACTGATTGGATATGAGTGTATGGAAGAGGCGGCAGTAATAAATGATTTAGGGGTTTTGTGCTTAGGAAGCTATGAGAATAAAGCCGAAATAGTAACGTTAATCAGGAAGGCTGCTTTGAGAGGGAAAATAGGGAGTTTGGTTTAAGGCGTGTTGAATTTCACATAATGGTGGAATAAATAAGTGGAATGGCTCTCTATATATTTAAAAGGGCAAGACTAGGGCATTCTTCCCTTTTTAAAGCACTATTCTCTCTCTCCCTCTCTCTCTCTCTCTCTCTCTCTCTCTCTCTCTCCCCTTTCCTCCCTCCCTCCCTCCCTCCTTCCCCCCTTCTCCAGGGTTTTGAATGCATCTGAGTTCCTTCTTCTTAGGAATTTCAGGGAATAAATCCACCACTTCCCTTACTTGTAGTAAGCTGTAAGCTGTGAAGAAGGTCGTCACTACCATCAACTCTGCCTTCAAGTTAATACAAAGCATTTTTCAACATCTATTTGTGTTTGTCACTTTTTGAAAACAGTTCACAGTAATAGATTCTATGCCCATGAGAGATTTCTAAGTGGAAACAGTTAATATTTACAGGATCATTGTAGAGAGGACAAAGCATAGAATAATCAGGGAACAATTCCTACATAAGATTAAAAGTAGTATTCATACCATACAAGAGGAAATAAGGAAGAGGAAGGACACTGTACTAGATAAGACCAATGGCAGGATATTGGTGGTTGGAGATAAAAAGAAAACTAGCTCGAATTTCTGTTTTGGACACAGTTAGTCATCATCTCCTTAGAAAAGAAAAATGGATTTGAGACGCTGCTTATACAATAATTATTATTATTTTCATTCATTTCGGACATGCCACCTTATACCCATGATCTAATCCTCTCCATGGATTCCAGGACTTGTAGCTATTCTGTAGGAAAGCTGGACCTCAAACTCAATTTTCCAGTGCACCAGATTGAGTCACTTGAATGAAGATGAGAAAGACCACAATGTTGCCTGAGAAAATTCAGCTGCTTTAAAAAAAAAAAAATCAGAGTGCACAGATTCCTGTTGAGGGCAGCTTCTTTGGCAAGCTCTCTTTCTCTGACTTTTACAAACAGAGGCCCTGTGCATGAAAGAGCCCCAGAGTGGTATGCTCATCTCTGCCCATTTGAGAAGCACATCCTACATTTCTGTTTGCCTCAGCCTCTACATTCCCGGATTTCACAGAGAGGAAGTTGTTAATTGAATAGAGAAGTTCTGTGAGTCAGTGTGAAAACAGCTACCTGCCATGTTGTCTTCCACTATCTCAGAAAGGAGGATCAACTGTGAGCAGAGAGAGAGAGGAGAGAGAAATGGCATGTTTCCTCTCTTGTTTTTCCACGTTATTAGTTTTTTATTATAGTTTCACATTGTAAGTTAAAATCTGGGCTTGGAGTCAGGTGGTCTGGCTCATGGTTTTGGCCTATTGATGGGCAAATGATTTGACTTTCAGTGTCTGCTCTGCCATTAAAAAGATTTAGTAAAGACTTGTAGGGATGTTGAGAAGATTAAAAAGCTCAATCAACATGGGGTCTATGGGGAGGCTGAGATAGGAGCATCACAGGTTTGAGGACAGCCTCAGCAACATAATGAGACTCTAAGCAACCTGGCAAGACCCTGTTTCAAAACAAAAAATAAAAAAGGCCTGTGCATATAGCTCAGAGGCAGAATGCCCCTGGGTTCAATACCCAGTACGGCCAAAAAAAAAAAAATGGGGTCTATGGATATAGGCACTGCTCATAATATCTGGTGGTACTGATAGAGTCCCCATTATTACCTTTAGAACAGTCTGAATTTAAGTTTCTCTGTGAGTTGCAGACATTAAACCTTCACTTTACTTACATAACATGTTTTCTTCGTTTCCTTTAAATTGCTCACTATACTAAATAGAAGGATTTTTTTTTAAAAAAAGAAAGGATCTTTATCTTTTGCAGCTAGCTCAATGTATGAAAGCTTGATTTCTTTGCTACCCACACAGTTTCCTCTGGGGCCTTAGCCTTACCAGTATTCTATGACTCACTGCTTTACTTTTCATAAATAGATGTTAAATACTGTCCCTGATTCTACTGGAAATGGCAGATAAAAATATTCAAGGAAAAAATTTAACTAATGCAGTGAGATTTGAACTAGGCAATAGTTTTCCCACCTCTCCCTTTCTCTCTCCTCTTTCTGCTTTTGTTTTCTACTCACCAACCTGCCTGTCATTAAACAGTGATTGTCAACTTCCATCAGATATCTCTGCTCTCCTTACTTCTCATCTCCACAATACATAGCTTTTCTTGGGAAGGAAGAGGAGGACATGCCTTTAGTCCTCCTCTCCCTTTCTCTCCTCTACTTGTTCATTCTCCCCTATACTGTATTCTTTCCTTTCCTCTTTATTCTCCCCTCCCCATGACTAGATCAATCGGTTGTCACTATAGGCTCCAGAAAATGTTACTTCCTTTCACCAGAGACATATTTGTGCTGTCATTTTCTTGGTTGTTAGATCCCTTGGACTCCTCAAAGGTCAGACTGCAGGCAAAATAAAGATACCCAGGGTAATTCCAAGCCAGTTTTGAAAGAATAAAATGGAGACAATGAAAACCACTACATTCTAGCTAAGATGGTGGTCTCAACACAGTGGTAGAGAGAAAACATGCAGTGGGCATAGACGCCATGTACTTTCAAGAGCTGTCTGTTAGAAGGCTGATTCCCCACGAAACTCACTTTTTGCACATCATGCAAGCAGAGGTGCTGATGTCCATTGTCTGGACTATCTTCTCAAGGATGTTTGTACAGAAAGCAGTCTTGGAAAGTCATCTGCCGTTAGAGCACAGGGAAGGCATGTTTACTGCTCATGAGTGCCCTAATTCCCAGGTTCCTCTCCATCATATAACCTACAACATGTAGAGGTGTCACCTGGCCTTATTCACATCTCCCTTGGAAAGTGGGGATAAGGGAATTGCCACAAAAAATTCTGACACTCTGCCTATTGCTATTACTCTGAGTAATAAAGTCCTTGGTTTCTGACCTAGGAGTCTTGTGTCTTCTGCCAGTATCTATGAAACTAATAGGCTAATGTGTTAGCTTACAAGTAGGAAAAAGAATCAAACCTTCACAGTTCTTGACAATTTCCAGGGATTATGATTTCTTAAGTTGTTGGTAAGAATATTAGGCAGATGGAAACTTAGAGGCTAAAATCTCTCCTCTATCAACATCTTGAAATAGTTAACACCTCCCCTCCCCCCCAGCTTCCACCTCCATCTAGTCTAATGTACCTTCTTAACCTCAATAATGATGGGCTCTAATGGCCCATTTATTCAGTAGAGTGGATTTCTAAAACCCATTTCCAGATTACAGTTTGTGTGCCAGGATTACATTTGTTTTTATTAACAGAGAAAGGAGTCAAGCAGCATATTAGAGCTGACTTTTCAATCACTTAATCAACAAATGCATCCTGAGTACCTTCTTACTACTGTGTTAAGTGCTGCATAAAGCAGTCTAAGTTCTTGAAGCATTTTAGCTTCCTTCACTCCAATAAAGAAGAGCATCACTATAAAAAGAACCTAAATGCTCAAACTGCTCATTCAGCCAGTAACCAGTAGAAACATTTCTCTAAGAAGTGTAAAAAGTATTCTCTCTTGTCTTTACCTCTCCCAAACAAAAAAACAATCTTAAGACCCAGACTCCATATCCTTCTGATTTTTAAAAACCTGTGACCTTCAGGAAACTCAAAGACTGCAGAGTTTAAGTCTACCAAGCCAACATCCTTTTGGTAATACTGTTTTATAGTA
This sequence comes from Glis glis, assembly GCA_004027185.1. Taxonomy (NCBI): domain Eukaryota; kingdom Metazoa; phylum Chordata; class Mammalia; order Rodentia; family Gliridae; genus Glis; species Glis glis. Next base: position 15,554 of record PVJS01016883.1, read on the forward strand.
ATAATAAAATAAAACACTGCTATCTGTCATTTCCAGTTAATTCAATTCAATACATAAAGATGGTTATTTGTTGGGGAAAAGAGAGCAGTGAGTCATGGTGAGGCTTTAAGAGCTGGGAAAGAAGCCATGTGAAAACACACACATACACACACACACACACACACACACACACACAATTTTCCCAGCAACATGAATCATGACATTTTCTAAACAAAAGTGCCTAGATGATAAGCGCATTTTATAGTTCAACAAAAACTTTTTTATCACCTGTCTTCAATCCTTCTGAGTTTTGTGATCTACAGTTCAGTACAGAATTTAACCTCTGACCTAACACAGGACTAACCTTTTTTTTTTTTTTGTACTGGGGATTGAATCCAAGGGCATTCTACCTCTGAGCTGGACAGACCCCCAGCCCTATTTTATTTTGATACAAGCTCTCGCTAAGTTGTGAGCATCTTGCTAAATTCCTGAGGCTGGTCTTGAACCTGCAATCCTCCTGTCTCAGCCTCCCAAGCACTGAGATTACAGGCATGGGCCACCATCCTTGGCTGACCTCTTCAATTTTTTTTTTTTTTGCAGTACCGGGGATTGAACCCAGAGGCGTTCTACCTCCGCGCTACACCCCCAGCCCTATTTTTTATACTTTATTTTGAAACCGGGTCTCACGAAGTTGCGGAGGGCCTCACTAAGTAGAGAGAGAGACAGGGAGAGAGAGTGAGAGAGCTGAGGCTGGCCGCGAACCCGGATCCTCCGGTCTCCGCCTCCCAAAGTACTGAGATTACAAGTGTGCGCCACCACGCCCGGCCCTCTTCAATTTTAACAGCAATCTTCAGAGAGAGATATTAGGAAAGCTGGTACAGTTGGTTCCTGAGTGGGGAGGGGATAAGTGTGAAAACTCACTGGGTTCTACTACTAGGGTACCCAGAAACCAGGACAGTACCCAGCAATTAAGGAGGTGAAGGGTTTATAAAGAGAGGATAGTCCCAACTTGCATTATTACTATGAAGGTAGGAGAGCCCCCAAAGCTGTGATTAAGTGATTGATTGATTGATTGATTGATTGATTCCTACAACCTGCTCCCCATTCCTGGCTTGTAATTTTTTAGCAACCCTGACTGTTTTCTTTAAATTGGTTGTCCTTTAGAAGGAGAGCTACAGATAATCAGCAGATAGAGCATGCCACAGGCTATACTGCTTGCTGTCTTAGCATCACTCCCACCCTTGGGTGAGAAAACACCTTCTATAGGTTTTCATAACTGGACGGAAAAAAATGGCTAAAGACTTCCATGCACACAAAAGAGATGGAGGAACAAGCCTAATGTTAATGACTCTTTCATAATGGAGACTTTTAGGTAGTTATCACTCAGAAGTACATAGGGAAGGGAGTAATTGGAGCTAAAGGAATAACATCTGATGGAAATTCAACTTAAAAGCTGAATGCTAAGCAACTGTAGATAGCCTATGAATTCTCAAATAGTTTAAGAGCTGTGACTCAAGAAGAGACCATTCCCACACAGATCTACACAGAACATGGTATAGCATATCACATAGACGATACTAGAAATCCAAATCCTAAAGCAAAGGAAAAGGTGAAAAGGTGGGGGGGTAACTTGAAATTAGTGCATTCCTAGTTTAATTATTCTCAATTGATTTGTGTGTACATACATGTGTGTTCATTATAACATCTGATGTGAGAACCCCTTCTTCCCCCAGCAAATATCATGAGGAATGATTATCTGGACTGGATCCTCCCAGTGGAGAATCATAACCAAGATTCTAATGATCAGAATGCTATGTTGGAAGGATTATTCCTATCTGGATTTGCCACACTACGTAGATACCTGCAGGCACAGGGCTCCAGAAGAAGGGCCCCAAAATATTTTTGTTGTGGTATATAACTCTCCGCCCTCATAGAGGATGTGCACTCACCCCCAAATAATCTCCTTCACCTGCCTTCCCTCTGCCTGAAATTCTTCACTCCCTTTGGTAAAGGAAGCATTGTGTCAAAATGCAATTAAAAGAAAAGGGGTGATTAATACTTTTAGCCCTTACTTTCAACTTAAATGGTAATGATACCATTTCTTCAGATTAGCTAGCAAAGAATCTTGAAGATGATTGAATATATTTCACAAATCTCAAACTGGGTCAAGTGATTGGATGTGTAAAAATGAACCATTTTCTGAGCTTTAATTTTTTTTAAAAAATCACAACAAGACCAGAGGAACTGAGATATTAAGTTCCCATAGGCATGAAACGAGAAGAGGAGGCGGTGGAGGCAATAGATCCAGGTAGAATGGACCGGCGAGCTGTCGTCAATGCCAAGGAGCATCACGGAATTCACAAAAGGATGCAAAGATAGGAACAGAAGAGTAATCAACTGGATCAGAATAATAAGATGCTTCTACGTAGCCCTCAAATTTTTTGCTGCAATCTTGAGAGGGGGAAAAAAAGTAAAGGAAAAGTGGGCAAAGATAAATATCCTACTTTCTTGAACACAGAATTTAGAGAGAATGAGTGATCAATCCAACATTTCCTGAGTCTCAACTCTGTGCTAAGCCAGGTGCTGTCCTTCCACTGGGTCAAGGACCAGCTCTAAAGTACATGTTACCATAGCGACACACCAGCAAGAACACCTCCTGCCCCGCTTACACTGAGCCTTCTTTCCAAACATTCCCAAGGTTGCTCTGGAACGGAAATAGACTTTCTTTCACACTTCCAAACAGGTCTGTAGCTGTCTATTATTTGTTTATGTATTGCCATAACATTTAGCAATAGCATGCAAAAACTAAGCACTGGGAAAGAAATGAGACCTCCAATGGACGTGCAAGTTGTTTCTCTAAAAAAACTACCATCTACCTAACATCTGAGCAGAATATCAACTCCAACTCTCAATTCCATCAACCAAAATGAGCTTTAATAATGTCTTTAGGAAATTAATTTCTCAGCCCTCACCCTTAAAACATCACAAAAGAGCTAAATACTTAAATGTGGTAGGCAATATACTACCCGACGTGTGGTAATTTCTTCAACGGGCTGGGAAGCTTCAGATTTCATGAAGGGTAGAGCCACACTCGGACCTTGCCTCGCCCGGCATCGCTGGCTCGAGAGCGCCACCTACTGTGCCTCCCCTGCTACTCTCGGTACAACAGACCCTGTGTAAGCTCCAAGAATCCCAACTGCCCAGGGCCAACTATATTTATAAGTACCAATTGGGAAAGTGCGTCTTGGGCTGTGGGGTAAAGGAAGAGTAGGAAGAAAAACTCTAGCTGGGAAAAGAAGAGAATATTTGAAGGAGAATTTCGGATTTCTCATCACCCCATGACGCCTAGTCCTAAGGATGACTCCGGGGAATTCAGACAAGTCTTGATTAAAGTGCAGAAGCAACTGGCACCAGAATTTCTATACCCCTGACCACACAAAGAACAAGAATAAGAGACAATCAGAATAAAAAAAATAGACCAGAGGAACAGAGCAGGGGGACACAAAAGAAAAGAACAAAAAAGGAAAAAAGCACAGAGGAGACCAGAGGAGCCAAGCAGAAAGTAGTAAAATCGCCCCCCACTTCATTCTTCCACCTTTTGGTTCCTAATTCACACCTAGTTTTATTACATCACCCGGGCAAGAATCCACCTTTGGAAATGTCTGACCTCACCTGTTTACCTGTTCTACAATTTTCAGAGTTGAGCATTTTTGTGCAATAGCTGTCTGTCGTGGGAGCTGTGGTTTATTTCTGCTAATGATTTTGCACTGCTATCCATATGTTATCATCGTTAGTAGTTTTGTTGTTTGTTTTCTGCATTGGAGAGTTTCAGTGAAGGCCAGCTCTGCTTCCATCTGTCCTCTGATTCCTGACCTACTTCTCTGCTCACACCGCCTCATCAACATCTTTCAGAATTGACATATCAGGACTCAGACAGAAACAGGTTCCTCCCTGCCTGAAGAAGCTCCATGAAGCAGTGGAGTCTGGTCCCACAAGTAATTTTTTTGGTACTGGGGATTGAACCCCGGGAGCATTCTACCTCTGAGCTACACCCCCAGCGCTATTTTATTTTTATTTTGAAATAGGTTCTGACTAAGTTGCTGGAGCTGCTCTCGAATCTGTGATCTTCCTATCTCAGCCTCCCAAATACTAGTATAACAGGTGTGCACTGCCATGCTCAGCTCTCCAAGAAATTCTTGAAAGGGCGAGTAGCAAAAACTCATCAAGGATGTTGCAGTATAGAGCCTTCAGAGCTTATTTCATCCAATATTCCTAATAAAATATGGAATAGAGAGAAGCTAAAACATTGTCCAAGGTCAAACATCAATTAGCAGTTAGGATGCAAACCTATGGGCCTGTTCTCTTTCCCCGAATTGCTCTGCACTGGGACTCTGTTAACTCTGCTAATCCAGGCTCACTCTGAGAAAAATGCTCCCACTTGCACAAGTGGACAGAACTGCCTACACTACTAACACTGTTATATCTCTGGGTTTTCTTTTAATATGCATGTATACCCAACTTTACACAAAGTAAATGTAGTCATGGTATGATTACCACGTAAGTATAACTACCAAGTAAATGTTATGGAAGTGTTATGAGAGATCCTTCAGAAAGCACTCTACGAAAATCCTGAGACTATTTGAAAATGGACTTTTTTCCTTCTCCTAGGAAGCAGATGACAACATTTTTTCTTCCACAAAGCACACTAAGGCAGCAGGGCACTGCTAAGTACTTAACAACCAGTTCTCTGGAGGGAAAAACCCTGACTTGTAGTGTTTACTGATTTCTGTGGTATAAATACTCCCACCATGGCCAACTTTAAGCCACCACTGAATGCAGAATTGGGACAAGTTGTGCATAATCAGCTCTTGCAAGCCCACACAGGCTGGCTCCAGCATGCCACAGCTCTGAGGCCTGTGCAGCCATTACTGGAGTGAGACTGCACCTGCACACCAAGGGAGGAGCCTGGGACAAGTCACATGACTGGTGGGATAAGGGTTAAGGATGTCAGTTCTGGACCCAGATCACATGTAGGTTTCAAAAGCCCAGCTCAGCGATGACTAACTGGGAACTGGAGCAAATGATTTAAACATTCTGGGTCTGGATGCACTCTTCTATAAAATGAAGATAGTAATAGTACTTACCTTATAATGTTGTTGCAAGAATTAAATGAACAATACATTAACAGTGCATAGCACCATGCCTGGCACAGATTATTTTAAAAATGTCATCTTTTATTATAGATTATGTGTTTAGTAGTATTATATCCTATAAAGTCTCAAATAAAGTAAGAAGCACTGTCACTCTGGGCCTACAATTTCAGTGCAGAACAAGTCAGTGGTAGGGATGGGAATACTCTCACCCCTGAGAATAGTCATCTGTTCAGGCTCAGAGGGCCGGGCCAACCCTCTGTCACCTCCCACTGTTGCAGAGGAAGCCACACCAGTTCCACAAGGAGGACTGTTCACATGGGAGAAAAGTCCCACCTTCAAGTAGAGAATAGGGAACTGAAGAATAGCTGGGCATATTTAGCACTGAATTTCATTTGGAATCAAGAGAAAATGAAACACTTTTATGATGACTAGATGTCCTTCAGTATCCTGTAATTTCTATTCTAGTTGTCAAAAGAATCTATATAGTCTTACCCAGAAAAGTGAGGTCTTCCTAATTTTGGCAGGCACTAAGACATAAAGTCCAAGTCCATGAGAAAAAAACAATGAATTAACTAGACATATGACAGAATTAATCAATCTTTCTTTCACTTTTCATCTCTACTTTTTGAAAATGCACATGATTATCTTTTCAATTCTGGCTCTATTCCCAATAAATTACTTTTAAGATTGTATTACCTCATGCTTGGACTATTATATCAGCCATCAAAAATAATGTCAGATTCCAGTTTTTTTCCATAAGTTCTTTTAATCTTTTTTTTTCTTTTTTCTTTTGGTCTAGCACAGGTCAGTCACTGTTTAAGGTAGGCGGTCATTGTCAAGACCAGTGGCACATGCCTGTAATCCCAGTAGTTGGGAGGCTGAGACAGGAGGAGCACAGATTCCAGGCCAGCTTCAGCACCTTGGTGAGACCCTGTTTCAGAATAAAAAAGGGCTGTGGGTATATCTCAGACATAGAATGCCCAAGTTCAATACCCATACCCAGTACCAAAAAAAAAGATACATGGTTGGGTATGGGAGTCCAGTAGTAAAGAACTGGGTCTAATCCTGCCTCATGGTGCTACTAGTGCATTAAGGGGGAGAAACAATAAACAAATTAACAATAAATAAGCATGATCATTTTGGACCATAGTCATATCTATGAAGGAAATAAAGAGGGTGATACAGTAGAAAGGAGAGATTTAGAACAGGCTCTTGGATGAGGCCTTATCTAAGCTGTGAGAAGGAAGTAGCTATTTGAAGAGGAAGTAGAAGCATGATCCAGGCAGAGAACTGCAAGATGAAAGAGTTCAGCATGTGGCTGGAGCATCTGCCTTCTTTTCTGAATCCTCCTTCAAGACCTATCACTCACTCCCTGATTTATCTACATAACATGACCTTTAAAAGTATCTTTCTGCCTTTGAAAAGCTGCACTGGCTCCACATTTCCTAACCATCCAAATCACCTGACATGAATTTTGAAACCCTCTACTCTCTGCTCCAGCCCACTTTCTTGGCGTTATCTGCTATCAGTCCTCAATGCTAAGTCTGCACCAGGTTGGATTCCTCTCTATCTCCTATATTGTTTCTCATAGTTTTACTCATTACATTCCCATTGGCTTGGCCTCACCACAAAGTCAAAACCTTTGTATTATTCAAGGAGTAATTAAGAATACTTTTGTGTCTTCATGCATGCTTTCTTTCCAGCCTATACAATTCTTCATGCCGCACATGATCAATACTAATTACTTATCAATTGAACTGCCTATGGGTGTCTCTTATAAGTGTTATTAATTCATTCATGCCTGGTTACTCCAAGTGCTTTGGAGTAACATCCCCCGCAGATCTTTAAGCTCCAGGAGAGCAAGAGTGATATTTATTCATATCACACATCACTAACAACAAGGCTTGGACTTAACAAACACTTTTTCCTGACCTGGTCATTTCTTCTTCATGACTTTCATTGCATGTTGAATCATTCCTCATGGGAGCTAATCTTTGTGAGAGAGCTGTGAATTCATTTCATACCTTGTGTTCTCCTAGGCTCACATCATAGCGGACAGGAGTATGGGGTGAGCACAAGCAAAAGTTGGAAGAAGTACTGAAGAAAAAGGAGTTTTTTCTTTGCTTCTAGAAATTCCTCACCATGCAATAAGGCTGAGCTTAATTTAACTATGCAGCCATATTATAGAAATTCCTGAATTCCTTGCTTTCATTAATATACAGCAACAGGATATAGGCAGCTATAAAGATTATATAAAATTTTAACATGATAAATTTTTGTGTATATGGTACTGGGGATTGAAGCCAGGGGCATTCTTCCTCTGAACTACACCCCCATCCATATTTTATTTTTTATTTTGTTTTGAAACAGGGTCTCACTATGTTGTTGAGGGCCTTGCTAAATTGCTGAGGCTGACCTCAAACGTATGATCCTACTGTCTTGGCCTCCCAAGTACTGGGATTACAGGCCTGCACCACCACGCCCAGCTAATATGATAAATTTTAGAGAAAGAGGGAACTGAGTTCAATCCACAACTCCACCATTTACATGCCACATAACCTTGGGCACGGTTGCTGACGCAATTGAACATGTTCCTTCATCTGCAAAATGAAGATAACATTTAGCTAATGGGATTTTGTGAGGATTTAGTGAGTAATATGTACAATATCACAGTGCCTCGAGCATGGGTTATTATTGGTGGTAGTGTGTATATTCACAGGGCCTACAGGAAGTACTCAATATATACATATGTGTTGAAGTAGAATAAAATAGACAAGAATAGCTCAATCCATCCCAGATCCTATAAATAGATCTGGCCTAACCAAGACGAGGGTGTTAGGAATATGTAAAAATCCATCTTTAAGACCCAATCTCAATGTGCAACATTTATCCAGTATGATAGTTCTCTCATGATAATCTGTTCTTCCTATTCTCACCTTCTTTGTCTTTCTGACGTCTTCCCCCAATTTATTTATTTATTTATTTATTTATTTATTTATTTATTGTGGTACTGAGGATTGAACCTAGGGGCATTCTGTCTCTGAGCTATACCCCCAGCTCTATTTTATTTTTATTTTGAAACGGGGGTCTCACAGAGTTGTGGAAGGCCTTGCTAAGTTGCTGAGGCTGGCCTTGAACCTTCGATCCTGCTATCTCAGGCTCCCAAGTACTGGGATTACAGGTATGTGCCACCACTCCGGCTCTCTCGCCCAATTTCTACTTCTCTGGACCCTTCTGCATTAATAACACAGAAGGACATCCACATCTGGTCTGTCTTTGTGCTGTTAGACTCAGGTGGATAATTGGTCATATTCTGGACCCACACACTCTCTGCTTTCAGTAAAGACTGTTTCTGCTTCCCATCCTGTCCAGGAAAGCCCCTCTGATCTCACTGAGGGAGGAAGATGGGCCACAACCATGGAAAACTAGCTAACCAAGGCAAAGGTATCCATCATGTACTTAAGAGGAATGCACATTCCATTTTGTGATCCTATTTTTACTGGTTGCTAGAAAATAAACTGTTCTGCATTCTAATATTGTATGTTAGCATGCCTGTTGTTAGAGACTAATGTTCACGATGGTTAATTCTTGAACACAATCCATCATATACATCCTGCACGTGTGATATGCCCAAACCCCATAAAATGGAATGATTATTATACACATATGGAGGACCAAAAATGTGTGAACTTGTCCGAGTTTGTCCTTGGTTTCCTTTAGCACCATTTCCCGGCAGACTGTTTCTGAGAGTCACTGCTTTCCCTATTATTTAGCTTTCAGCTGGTTGTCAATGAATGCCCCTCAGGTGCGGACTGACATTGCCTTAAGGTGTTTTAAATGCAAAAAAGCATAAGACTTAAAATACAATACCTCCCAATGGTATTTACACTTTTATATGAGACTCTTGAAGAAAGCCCCAAAGGAATGAATCTCTCAGGGTTAGATTTCAGATATCTTGACAAAGGTTGAAAATTACATCTGTTCCTGAAATGACATCACTTGTGGGCTCACTTACTCCATCCTCCCATGAACCCAGACCGAGCAGACAGAAGGCAATAGAAAGATGGAGGTGAGTACCTAAAACACATAGCTCTCTTCTTTCACATGACCTCCGAGGTCAGAAGCAAAGTCATCGGCTCCAGCTGCTCCAAGATGAGTTTTAGAACAATCAAGACCAGCTGTGAAAAATCCTCTCGTGGCTTGGCTTCTGTCAGGCAGCAGCTTTTCTGTGAAAAGTAACAGCTCCTTTCCCTCAGATAAAACCTGAAGGGATTGTGCTCTCTGTGAAATCCTAATTGGCCAATGATTTTGAAAGAATAGTATTTGAATACTGAGACCAGCAACACAGAGAGAAAGCAGAAATGTCCCTTTGAGCAGCAGTATGACACACAGACTGGACATAAAGCTATATTATCTGGCCTGCTTCATATTATTTCCAGAGGACCAAGGGCGCTTAAAACTCAGTGAGCTCCAGAGTCCTGGTAGCCTAATATTACGGTTTCCCAAGGCCCAGTTGACTATCACAAGACTCCCCACCTCATTTTGTTAATGAGAAAAATGAGTTATGGCTTAGAGATGACTGGAGGAAAATGAAAGCAACCATTAGAAAACACAGCAGAATATTAAGTATAGATGGAACTTGGCAGAGATACCAGAGCATCTTAGAGATGGGAAGGTGGATGCTGAGCATGCCTGGGAGACCAGAGGTGATTGTGTCCAGGAAAGAAAGGCACCTGTGGATAGGGCACAGTGAAAAAAATCAAATCCCTCTCCTAATGCATGCTAGGGAGCAGCTGAGCCCTGAGTAGAATCATTCCTGTTACATGAATCCATTACAGAGATTCAAAGACTCTCACAAGATGAGAAACATGGAGATGTAAGGGAGAGATTTCCAGTTCCACATAGCAACCCCTGAATTGATGTTTTGTCCTAATTAAACCTTAATATAACCCCAGAACAAGGTAACAGTTCCGTGCCCCATGTGTTCCAAGATTTACTTCTTAGAGAAGGAAATGTGCCAACCCAGGAATATTCTAAGAAATTAATTGCATGGTAAATTTGTGCAAACATATCTACATCTACATGTAGATACACACACACACACACACACACACACACACACACACATACAACACAGAGATACTAAACAAGAAAATGAGGGAAAGTTCTATGCTAAAGTCACTGGATTAAAGTCAATGAGGGAAAGTTCTATGCTAAAGTCACTGGATTAAAGTCAAGCCATAATGGTACTGAGTGTAGGATAGATAATGCAGAGAATGCCAAACCAGGTGGGTTGTGGGGAAGTGAAATTATCCATGGCATCTTTTCTAAACTAAAAATCCCTACCAACACTTAGATGTTGATGGGCCCCCAAGAGAAAACTTCCACCTTCTCACCCTACAGAGGCATGCTGCTATTGATGGATACAAATTATCAGGTGCAGTGAGTGAGAAAAAGATGGAGGAGTCATCAGGGACACTGAATGATAAAAAGGTTTCCCGGCCGGGCGTGGTGGCGCACGCTTGTAATCCCAGTACTTTGGGAGGCGGAGACCAGAGGATCCGGGTTCGCGGCCAGCCTCAGCTCTCTCTCTCTCTCTCTCCCTGTCTCTCTCTCTCTCTCTCTCTCTCTCTCTCTCTCCTTAGTGAGGCCCTCCGCAACTTCGTGAGACCCGGTTTCAAAATAAAGCATAAAAAAAAATAGGGCCGGGGGCGTAGCGCGGAGGTAGAACGCCCCTGCGTTCAATCCCAGGTACCGCAAAAAAAAAAAAAAAAGGTTTCCCATCAGCAAAATGGGAAAACCAGTATCCAACATTCAGATGGAACTAGAACTGAAATTGGTTCCCACCCACACCAGCTGCTCATTTGAGGAAGTTAATTAACTTCTCCCTGCCTCCATTTCCTTATGTTTTTTTTAAATGGTGATAGTAAGATCCACTTGACAAGTTTAATCTAAACATTAAGTAAGATTATCTATGTGATAATGATATTAAATAAAGGTTAGTAGAATCTGAATTATACTGTGCCATTCATAACTATGGTATTTTTGCAAATAAAGACATCAGACTATCCACTGCTTTCATTTCACCTTATTTTCATTTCTATCAACTTCCCCTGGTTTGTACTAAAAGGATTTCCTGGACTATATTTTTAATCAGTTTGTGGAAAGAAAGTTCTCAAAGGAAAGACTCTGCCCTATATCCCATGGAATCAGTAGCATAAGATTAGGAAGTTAAGAAGAAACAACTTTCCCACAATTATTTGATTTGACATGGAAATTTCCTTTAGGATTGAGCTTCTTTTCATTTATACCATTGGCTCAAAGTAAAACTGCTAAATATACAGATATGCTTCCACTATTAACAGAGAAAAAACTGTGAAGCTCTACCAAATAGCCTGAATTTTATTCTCATTCATGCTATCAATTAACTTGAAATAGGACAAATTTTCCCACATTACAATTTAGTCCTACCCGGAAGCCTGAGGAATGCCACCTGCTTATCAAAAAATCAATAAATATGTTCTAATTCCATTGTAGAATACCACCATATAATTGGACTTCTGTAAGTTTTCATATACACTTAAAAATATAGTTTTATTTACCTCTTTTAATTTACATTTTCTGACTAATAACATTGTATAAGATTTGTCATTCAGTGAATCAGATGAGAAGATTATGCTAATATCAACACATGCCTTTCTCCATCTAATGGTTTAATCACCTAACTGAAGTTTACTGTGCTTTTTGAAATCCAAAATGGCCATTGGTGAAACTAACAAAATCATTGTTTAGAATTTTGTGATGTAATTAACATTCATGTTGGAACTTTCAGAACTCCCAAGAAGAGTCAGATGTAATAAGAAACTCCAAATAGGGTTTCAGACCCCCCAGGGGATTTTCTCCTTTCTCCTCATCACATACTTATTTGCTTGACCCACTTAAATTCTGAGAACAGAAATCAATAGACAAGAGTATATAAGTGTAGGTTCATCATGATCTCTTTAAGGAGAACTGTGCTAGGGCTTTCCAAGCTGTATTTTTTCAGTTTCTATGTCAGCATCAACTGCAGTTTCGGTTAGCTGGGGTTGAGAATGTGGACAGAGTCAAGGTGAACAGCAGCAAAGAGCTTTGGAAACTCTCCGAGGAGAAAGCTGAAGACATCAGTCACCAGAAGGATGTGAAACGGAATTATTCACCTCCTTTCCCAATCTCTGCTTTCACTTTAGAAACCAGTATTCAATACTGGTCCTATGCTGGTCATGAAATCATCTAATCTTGAATCTAATCAAGAAAATATAACAAAGTTTCTAATGTCTCTTCTCAAAGATGTTTTACAATATAGCTAAATACCACAGTGGACTCCATTATCATATACAGTTAACACATTAATTAAATATAAAATAAATAGAAAGATGGACAGAACTTGGATCCTGAATGACCATATGGAGCAGAGCTACCACCAGCTTGCTTGGCTCACCTCCAGACTGTTAACAGGGGAGAGAAATAAACTTGTCTTATTTAAGGCACAGGGAAAAAATGTAGCTAAATAAAATATCTGAGTTTTTAAAAATAGATTATTAATGATAAATAATTCTTAGACCCAGAAATTTTATCTAAAGAACCTCCTTCTCTAGAGATCTTATAGAACAGAATAAACTCTCATCATAAATAGTCAAGTGCAAATAGTCATTTCTAACACTATTTTACAGTAAAGTAATTAAGAGTCAGGAAGTGTAAATGATCTGCCCTCACTTGAAGGTAGTTAATAGAAGTTCTTCCCTATGCTTACTGCTTTAGTTTTCTGGTGATCCTTATACACAATTCTTGAGTAGATATAATATCCACAGGTCCATCTAAAGAGCTATGAATGATACAAACCCAAATAAGTCATGGTTCCTGCTCCCATAAATATTATGATTAGATCATTTATACATAGCAATGATTGTAATTCTTTCTTATCAAATATTCATTATGTGGGAAAACCTGGGTCAATGTCAGGGTCACGGACATTATCCTCTTGATATGAGTGCTGTTTTTCTCAGTTTACAAACGAGGAAACAAGGGCACAAAATGGCCATGTAATTGTCTCAAATTCTACAATTCATCAGAAGCAGAGGCCAGATTTAGACCCAAATCTGCCAACCTCTGAGGCCTTAGCTCATAACTATATCAGAGGCTATGCTACAACTGAAACTTAGCACTTGTGCACAGGGGCAATGGAAGATGCTTTAGCTAAATGTAAAAAAAAAAAAAATCTGAAAACGAGAATAACTCTGGAATAGTTTACAACAGGAATTTACATAATTTCATCCTGTAGGTGGCTCAGAATTGAGAGGGTATTGAATTAGAAGTTTCATTTAAGAGTGGGTCTACCTAATGCCTAGCAGCAAGTGAAACCAAATGATATCTCAGGTTTCCTTTCATAAGGGACAACAATAAAACCAAAAACAAGACCTATAACAACAGTCTCCTTCTCCTCTGATTTCCCTGCATCCAAATGAGCTGAAAACTGATACATTTATTGCAAATAACATAGGTAAGTAGTGGCCTTGGGACAATTTGCGTGAGCATGAAGCTTTAAGATTGCAGTGCCTTTCAGCCTGGCACTGAAGTCTGGGCAAGGGCGTTGTTTGTGTGCAGCAACTCAGCTTGTGTAGGTGGGAGGCAACCACTGCAGATGGCTGAGAAATATGCTAATTCTGGAAGACACATGTGATGGTTAGCATCCTGAAAGAGAGACAGATGTTTCCCCCAAAGAGTTTTGGAACAAGTTGCTTGCTGACCTCTTCAGGCTTGGTTCTTCAGCTGCATCTCAGGGGACATATAACCAAGGGACCACTGAGGCAACCCTGCCCCTCACTCTGTACCCAGCAAAAAGACAGAGCTCCAGGAAAGAGGCCGCTAGTTAATGACAGGCCTTTGCTAATCATGCCTTTCATTGGAATGCTGGTTTCATTTTCAAGACATCTTCATGCTCTATGACACTTGCTTTAGGAACATGGCCTTTGTTCACATGCTGGGGCCCTCCAGTGCTCGCACCATACCCTGTCCCTTCTTTTTCATAAAAACCACCCCCTTTGTATTCACTTGATAAACATCTGTCGTTCCCATTAAACTATAGGCTCGTTTCATGGCAAGGAATACAACTAACTTATCAACCACAAAATCCCAAGGGCTCAACACAATGCCAGATACATAGCTCTCAAAACATTTTTCTGCAACACTCCTGAGAATAACTAATAGATATTCTCAGATATTCTAGAGAGGCAGAGCCTGGACCAACCCTTTCCGCAGGCTGTTTGAACAAGCTCATTCATTCATTCATTCATTCAACACGTAAGTTTTTAGTTCATATTATGTGTTAGGCACTGCTCTAAATGAACAAGATGCTACAATCAAAAAAGAACAAAAATCCCCATCCTCATGGAGCTTGCATGTTAACATAATTACATTTGAAAAATAAATATTTAAAAATCTCACAAATTTTCTATCTTAATCAGATGGGGATTATCTCCATGAAAGCAGAAGAATTTCTAACCAAAGAATTTAACTTAAAGTTGTAGAAATCTATCATAATGGATACTCTAGTCTTTAGACCACAGTGACTACTCTGTGCTCGCCTTTCCATGTGTGAAGTTAGAAGCTCCCCAATAACTTTAACATGAATACAAGGGTCCTGTTGCTTCTTGCCAAATATCAGGGTTTTGAATAGTGGGCACTGGGTTCGGAATAGAAACATCTGGAGCATGGGAGTGCTCATCTAGAGAAAGGAAACGAAACTAACACATGCTAAACTTTTTGCATGAAATCAGTAGTGGTTATCATACTTAATTTTAACAATAAATAAACAGGAAACTAAACCACATTCTACCACCCTCCTTTTCCCTTTTATTTGGGGGCAGGTACAGGGGATTTAACCCAGGGGAATTTTACCTCCCCACTACACCCTCAGCCCTACTTTTTATTTTTCATTTTGAAACAGGGTCTCACTAAGTTGTGGAGAGCCTCACTAAGTTGTTGAGGCTAGCCTCGAACCTGAACCTGTGATCCTCCTATCTCAGCCTCCCAAGTACTGGGATTAGAGGCATGTACCACCATGCCTGGCCTTCCCCTTATTTTCTATCAAATGAGGAAATAGGGTAAGAAGTACAAATGGATTTTTATGTACCAATAGACAGAATATAGCTTTCCTAATGGTCAGAGCTCCTAAATCATGAATTCACTTCCTACCAAATATATGGACTGACTTAATAGGTGAATAAATGAATGGTCTCACTAGATACTAAGAACGTTTGCTGTTCATAACCCTGTGCCAAAAAAGAAATGGGAAATCATCAGACCAGAGAGAATGGCCACCTGCCTTCTATTCAGACAGGGAAGATTTTATAGAAAAGATGGGAACTGGCTACAGTTGATGCTATTTAAAGAAAGCCTGACTTTTAAATTCTTCACTGCCTTTTTTTAATGGCTTTTTTTTCCCTTCTGTCCTTAAGGTCACAAACTTCTTCTGCTGAAAATGCAGCTGTAGCAGAGAAACACTGCATAAGAAAATAACAATAATCCCAGAGGAGCCAGGGAAGGGCGATACGGCTGTTCTGTGCTTTCCCTTATCCAACGAAGCACTTCCTTTGGGCCTTACTTCCAAGAGGCCAGGGAGAACACTGGGGCAAACAGGAGAGAGACAGAAGGGTGGGAAAGAGCAAACAGAAGAGGGAACAAGGGGAACTTTTAAAAGGAGAGAGATCTCCACTGGCGCGGGTCCTAGGAAAGATTGGAGGTCAGTAGGGGCATTGCCGCTGTCCTCTCCATCTCTGTCTACTGTTGGAATATTCTCATCACCTTCAGTTCACAGCTGTTCTGCTTCCCATCCTCCCGGCCACCTCAAACAACAAACGCTCCAAATCAAGAGTCGGTTTTGCATAGACTGTGGAGACTCATTTTGCAAAAAGGAAATTTATATTCTGACTTAACAACCTAGGTTTGCCACTAATTTTTTAAAATCCTTAATCACAAACAAATTCATTAACAAGTATCAAGGTCAGTGTGGCTTCATAGTAAATACCAGGCTGGAAGACACCCTACAGGTAAGCTTTAGAATTTCCACCTATCTCCCACTCTCCAAAAGTTTGAGAGTTACTTCAAAGGTAGAATGCTTTGAAGAGATGGATATCAGTCTTCATGCATTCTTTTTATTCCATCTTTGGTCTAGAGATCAGCAGTAATCAAATTTCAATATGCTTAATAATTACTTAAAAACAAGATACCTCAAAACCATGTACAGTATACTTCAGAGGTGATTTAAGGGTATATAAGCATCTAATTTTGGCTTTGGGACATACTCAGTTATGAAAGTCACCTCTATATATGTACATTTTTCTGAAGAGAAAGCTGATTTTGAAATACTCTCTGAGGAGTCTGCAACCACCAAAGGCAAGAACTACTGCTCTTCCCACATCAAATCCCATCTGTCTCATATCTCATTCTCTCAGGAATACCCTATTCCTCTGATAAATTACTGCAGTTTAACTGACAAATTAATCTGAGTTAAAATTTTCCTGGCTCCTGCACCTAAAGGGTACCAATACATTAAAAAGGACTGTCGTGTCTAAACCCAAGGGATTACATAATTTGGGAAATTCCAAGCACTTTGAAAAAACCAGGAAGGGAAATGCGTGGATTAAGAAGCCCAAAAGGTTTCCAGGGCCTCTTAACCCATGCCTCATAGCTCTGTGTTTGCTCCTCCTCCAGTTTTCTTCCTGGTAATCCCTGCCAGCCTAGCTCCAGCCCCCTGTTGGTTAACACAGCTTCAGTGGGAAGTGCCTGACTCTGAGGGTTCTTTAGGGGAATGCAGCAGAAAGGGAAGCTGATGAGAAAGGACCTGAGGACCCTGAAGCAGAGAGCAGTCTTTAGAGGAGACCCCTTGAAACAGCTACCCCCTATCTCTCAGGTTGAAAGAGAATAGAATAAAACCAGAAAGTCCTATAGCCAAGCCTCTGAAATCTATCTCATATACATGGACAAGCACACAGAAATTACAGATCCTGGAGGGATTCTACTGGCCTAGCATACTATGCCATCAGAAAGTTTTGGCCTTTAGAGAAGTCCTGGACCCGGGGCAACCACTGGACTATTCTGGGCAGGATGAAATGACTCTGGTTGCACCCATTCCAACCAGTACAGCGGGAAGTCACAAATGTCAATTTGATCAAACTGAACAACTAACAAATTCTGTGCTCTGGGGGAACGTTTTCAGGTCATACCTAGTTGGACAATACCTTTCTTCCCTCCATACCCTGTCCATCACGTTAGCATAGACTGGGGCCTGATGATACACAGAAACACAAAGGACTGAATCCAGTACTTTGCAGAGATTCCATTGTAGCCGATGGAATGATATGAAAAATGGCTGGAGATAACAAACATCTTTGCAATCAAAACATTGTATCTAGCCAGGCATAGTGGCACATGCCTGTCATCCCAGTACTTGGGAGATTGAGACAAGAGGATCGCAGGTCAAGACCGACTTCAGCAACTTAGCAAGAGTCTCACCAATCTAGCAAGACCCTATTTCAAAACAAAAATAAATAAGTAAATAAATAAGTAAAAAGCTGGGGGTGTGGCTCAGAGATAGAATGACCCTGGGTTCAATCCCCAGCACCAAAAAACAAACAAACAAAAAACAACATAATATCTGAACATGTGCAATGGCAAAAAGAAATACCGAAAATTCTATGGAATTAGATGTAAAACCCATGAAGAAAGTAATTTATCTGTACAGAGAGTATGGAACCTAAATAATATTTAATAGAACAGAATAGGTATCAGGCCATGAATAAAGAACCAAAATAGAAGTGCTTTCCTTGGCCATATCTGACAGAGGTTTTGAACAGTTCCTTGGGATGAATGAATCAGAATTAGTGCCAGAGTAAGAGGATATTTAGTTTTTCATTTATTATCATTCTTTTTTATTATTTTCTCATGCTAACTATATAATACAGTTCATGTTTTTTATTTCATAATATAGGTTTGCTAATCATTCATTAATTCTTTTATTTTATTAATAAAATCCAAGTTAAAGAATTCCTCCAGGTATTATTATAAGAGGATTTCTGGACTAGAATAAAATCTTATTGAATTTTGCAGTCAAGATTCTGATACCTAGACAAAAAGTCTAAGTAAGCAGCAGATGTTCTTATCCCATATCCATGGTGTATAAATGGTAAATGCAATCGATAAGAAGGCATATTTCTCCCTCCAGCATTTTGTGGATGTGTTCAATCCTTTTAAATGTTTAAAAGATACAATATCATGGTCAGGGAGTATAGCTATCCTTAATATTAAGCTACCAGAGCCTGTCATAGAATAATTTCCACCTCAGCCCAATAAACATGACTGGCCCCATGTCACCACACTTAATGGGTCCCTCTCAAATATCTGCTCACACTCACAGTTCTTGCCTCTGGTTCTGAATCTCAGGACTTTTTTTAAAAACAAGCCTCGCTAGAGTGAGTTCCTTAAATTCTCTGCAATAAAGCTAGCTCTAGTATTGTAAAATAACAATGGAAGGGGGGAAAGAGAACAATTGTGACTCTGAGGCCACAGTGCAATTTTTTCTTCTGCTAAACTCCACTGGACTCTGTCAAGTTACGGCTCTTCCCTGTTCCTCAATCCACTGATGTGTATAACAAGAGTTTGGTCCAGAAGATGACCTGTTAAGTTGTGTATTTTGAGGGAATATGAGTGAATGATACCCTATTCTGTGAAAAATTCATCCATCTCACAACAGAGAGATACCACTACATACCTATTAGAGTGGCTAAAGTCCCAAACACTGTCAATCCTAACTGTTGGCAAGTATATAGACCAATAAGAACTCTAATTCATTGCTGGTGGAGATGAAAGATGGTGCAGCTACTTTAGAAGACAGTTTTGCAGTTTCTTACAAAACTAGTACAGTCATACAAGCAAACATGTTCCTACCTATTTACCCAACTGATTTGAAAATATATGTCCAATACAAAAACCTCCACATGAATATCAGCTCTATTCATAATTGCCACAAACTGAAAGCAGTCAAGATGTCCTTCAATAAGTGAATGGATAAACAAACCTTGCTAAATCCATACAATGAAATATTCAGTTATTAAAAAAGAATAAGCTACCAACCCACAAAAAGATGTTGATGGCAAGGTGTGGTGGTACACACCTATAATCTTAACACTTGAGAGGCCAAGACAGGAAGATCACAGGTTCGAGGCTAGCCTCAGCAACTTAGCAAGGCCCTCAGCAACTTAATCAGACCCTGTCTCAAAGTAAAAAAAAAATAAATAAAATAAAATAAAATAGGACTGGAGGTGTAGCTCAGAGGTAGAATGACCCTGGGTTCAATACCGAGGACCTACCCCTCCCCCCACCAACACACAGAGACATGGATGACTGTTAAATGCATATTGCTAAATAAAAACATCCAATCTAAAAAACTGCATAATGTAAAATTCCAATAATATGACATGCTATAGAAGGCCAAAGTATGGAGATGGTTGACCACTGGCAGATTAGTGATTGCTGTATGGTCAACTGCAGAGTGTGGTGAATAGGACTGAACATAAAAAGCATATGAGATTTTTAAGGTGGCAAATCTATTTTGTATGATATTGTAATGGTGTATACATGATAGGATGCATTCTTCAAAGCCTATAGAATATTGTAGCACAAACTTTGACTATAATGTATGCAAATGTTTAAAAATCATTTAGGAGGTCAGGAGATTCCAAGATTGAATACAGAGATGACAAAAGGAATCTAAATATATTTTAAACATATGAAACAACCTCACTGAATGGGGTGGAGATTAGGAGGCTGGCCTAAATAATGTTCAAAATGAGTAGAGTCTAAGACTAAAGACACAAGGGACTTTATACGAACTCCAGTTGATAAAGATGTTTCTCACAAGAGTATTGGTTAGCAACTCTGAAATTACTATACATGAATACTGGACCTGAGCAATCAAGAAACAATGGTGGGTGATGGGATACCAAGCTTCGCACTGTTTGAGTGGAAATTTACAGGTAAGCAATAGATGAGCCTAGAATGATCCACATGCAATAGGTTAGAGTTGGAAGCATCAGTATAAACTCATGTTTAGCATAATATAGATACATATCATTACATATGGAAATACCTATAGATATTTAAATACACACCAATGAATAGACACACATATACCCTCTTCCTCTGTCTTCTGAGACAGCCTAGAAGCAATCACAGCCAGGTAGCAATGAGCATATCTAGTGCCAGGATTTTGATTTCTAATGCCATTCTCCACTAAAAGGAACTAGGGCTTCTTGGCTAATTCTAGGATTTGGACAGAAAATATACAAGTTGAGCCTGTGGCATCGTGTAGTTCCAAATATTAAGTAGGTACTCAAAACAAAACCCCCCACTGATAGGGGCATGCCAAAGAGACACAGGACCTGTGGAAAAGGCTCCCAATAGCAAAAGCTGGAATAATTTGGGCAAGAAGATAATGTAGCATTGCATTCTAACTCAAAATAAAATACATGTCCATGAGTGCATAATGATACAAATGATTGAATAAATAAATTGAGAAGAAACAAAACTCCTGTTTAGGAATCCATATAATTTATGTACATAGACCATTCTAAAGGAGGAGTCTAATACACCGCTACTTACATGTAGATTTCACACGATGACTTTCTTCCAAGTGTACAATATGGAAATGGAGAAAAAAATGAGTAACTCTACAATGGAGAAGCCTGAAAAACACTACCTCAATCACTTGATCAAGTTTAACAGCAATATTAGTAAGTCATATTGATAGTGTCTACCCTTGACATTATGTAATAAGAATGGCATTCTACCTCTGTGGGTTCATCCTTCTCAAAACACATTTATCCAGTCTAATCATAAGAAAAATACTGGGCAAATCCTAATTGAGGGGCATTTTACAAAACATCTGTATCGCCGGGCGTGGTGGCGCACGCTTGTAATCCCAGTACTTTGGGAGGTGGAGACCGGAGGATCCGGGTTCGCGGCCAACCTCAGCGCGCATGCGCACACGCACGATCGATCAATCGATCGATCGATCTCTCTCCTCTCTCTCTCTCTCTCTCTCTCTCTCTCTCTCTCTCTCTACCTACCTAGTGAGGCCCTCCGCAACTTCATGAGACCCGGTTTCAAAAATA
>PVJS01016884.1:0-29985 GCA_004027185.1 Glis glis
ATATATATATATATATATATATATATATATATATACTATTATGCATATATATGTATGTGTTATATATACTATTCTGCAAATATATATACATACATACTTACTGGGGATTGAACCCAGGAGCATTGTACCTCTGAGCTACACCCCCAGCCCTATTTTTAAAAATTTTGAATCAGGATCTCACTAAGTTGCAAAGGGCCTTAATAAGTTGCTGAGGCTGGCTGTGAGCTTGCGATCCTCCTGTCTCAGTCTACCAAGTACTGGGATTACAACTGTATGCCATCACATGTATATTGGAAATGAGCAATTATATAAATGCTTCTGATGGTGGAGGACAGGCTTTCTCACTCTTGCAGTAAAAACCTACAGGTAACAAAAGAGACTTCAGATAAATAAGGAGAGATACCATTAGAATAGTAGATGGGAATTTGAGGAGGGAGGTGGGGAGGGGAGGGGAGATACTTGATGAAGGAAACAGTTCAAAGAATCCAATGCACATTCGTGAAGCTATCAATACCAATTTCAACATTATGAATCGAAAGGGGGAAGGAATGGGGGGATCTGGAGGGAAATACACTGGGTTCTCTGTGCATGTATTTTTCTATCACACTAAACCTCAATATGATGTATAGTTACAATACATCAATAAAAGTATATTAAAATGAAAAAATCTACACATATGCAAAGCTAAGTGATAATGGATTAGATCTGCAGGAATAAGTATATGAACCCATGTTTAGTTTAATAAAGATTGATAGTTGCATATAGAAATATTTATGTGTGTATATACAAGAGTTTAGTATACACACATTTTTTTTCTGTACTCTGTCAGCTAAAAGCTAAAATAAATGATGTGTGAGTTGAAACAAACACATCCAGTACCAGAAATCTTGGTGTTTAATATGGGTCTTCAGTCAAAGGAACAAATGGCTGGTTTCCTTTGGAAAAAAAGGCTGATTCTTATACTGGGGCAGATGCATAACAAATGAGCCTGGAGCAACTTGCAGTGACAGGAAGCAAGGAAGTATGGAAGGAAAACAAGGAAAGGAAGAGGAAGGAAGGAAGGAAGGAAGGAAGGAAGGAAGGAAGGAAGGAAGAGAAGGAAGAGAAGGAATAAAAAGGGGGAGGAAACAGAAAGAGAGAAAGGGATGGAGGGGGAAGGCGGGAATAAAGAAAGCACATAAATGAAAGAACTTACAATGGCCAAAGCTGGAACAACTTGGTAAATCAAATAAATAAGAATTACTGGATCATAGTCCACAGTATGAAACAAAATTGATGAGTCCATACTTATATAAATAAATGTTGAATGCATTTATGAATGGATAAGAAGAGACATTCTATGATGAATTCCAATAATTTACATAAAGGTTCTACCCTCAAGTGCGAGTTGCACATAGAAGTTCCTTCCAGAGTAATTACTGAGGGAGGAAAGAGTAAGTTTAATAGTGCAGAAGCCTAGCAAACAGTACCTAGGCTAGATGATCAGTGTTAACATAAAATTCATAAATTAAGTTGCTCTTATATACCATTGGTACCATGTAAAAAAATAGAATTTTACTTCTGTAGTCTTCTTCCCAATAGTCAATAACCCCAATCTTATCTTTCTATAAAATATCTGATCAGTACTACCCAAAACTCTCAAGGGCATCAAAACAAGGACAAATCTGAGAAAATGCTGCAGTCAAGAGAAACCTAAGGAGACAAAAGAACTAAATGTTATGTGGTATCCCAAATGGGATCCTGGAATAGCAACCAAAAAGTGTGCATCCAGTAAAATTTAGGGAAACCTGAGAAAACAATAATAACACATGTATATTGGTACATTAATTATAAGTGTACTATATAAATGTATATAAGATATTAATAATAGGGAAACAGTAAAGGGTGTTGAATTTTAAAATTGTTTGAACACTGAAAACAGTTAAAGATAGATTACTCTTAAAATGGTGTGGCAGACTTCATTCAGGACTATTGCATGAGAAGGACTACAGTAGGAGAGATCAGGTTCAACTCCAAACACAAGGAGGATTCAGTGGGGAGTTATAGCTAAGGAACAGCAGGTCAGAGCTGGTCAATCTATGGAAAATTCTACCACAAGACATAAAGGGGAGAGAGTCTTGACACACTGCCTTAACAGGATTCTTGCTGAAGGCAGACCAAGGTGACCAGACCTCAATTGACTAAGCAGCGTTATTGGTAAAACTGGATTCAACAAGGATGGCTTGGAAACCCAAGGTTGTGGCTTAGTCTAGAATAGAGCTCAGAGAAGCCCAACTAAATTTTGGAGAAGGAGACAGTCTTTGTCAGGAATTTATGGGAACATTTGATATTAGATATTATTCTCTCTCTCTCTCTCGCTCTCTGATATCTGTCTAGATATGTAACATGCTACCTTGGAAGAAAAGGAGTTCCCTGTTATTTTATTATATTGTCTTAATCAGAGATTGAGTGATACATTAGGATTCTGCAGACCACTCATAGAAAGTGTTAGGAAGGAGATTAAAGCTCTGTCATGGCCAGGCATGTTGACACTTGCCTGCAATCCTAGCACTTGGGAGGCTGATATAGGAGGATCATGGGTTCAAGGCCAGCCTCAGCAACTTAGCAAGGTCCTTTCAAAATAAAAAATAAAAAGGGCTGGGGACACAGAGGAAGAAGTACCAAGATTCAATCTACAGTAAATAAATAAATAAATAAACAAATAAATAAATAAATAAATGCTGTTATGGGAATTGATCCCTTCTGGCCCAGAAAGTCCAATAATTCATGCCTGTTCCATTTTGAGATATTAGCAAATGGAAATGAGAAGGATATTGTCTCCTATAACTCATAGCCCAGGCTTCCAAAGAATAAGTGTGAAAATAATCATATGGATATTCATTTTCTGATTTTTTTCACACATAGGATTCAATTGGTCTTCACAAAAACCTAGAATAGTTGCCTTTATATCTAATGTTATCAGTATAATTCAACCTTTAAGTGGATAAATACTAAATTCTAAAACTCTCCTCGAAATATTTTATAATTTTGCTTGCAAATGAACATTCATTTGAATTTCAAATATCTACCTTATAAGTAAAGAAAACCTAAACCTTTGTAAAATTGGAAACTGTTGGCATACTGCTTGCCATTGACACCTGATATAAATTACCAGAGAAGGAACTTTGTATTCCAGGGGACTTTGTATTCATCACAGTACTGCCAAACATGGATTGATAAAAATGGGATAGAGAGCCAAGGTTTTTATCTTAACCATAGGATAGTGTTTGCTGTTAATCAACTAGCCATTAGGATCTCTACAGGGATTGATATGAAAGTAGGAAAACAAATTTGGTCAATTGTGCTGTTGATTGTTGAGGGAATGTTAAATCATTGAAACATAAAGTGTTTCAAGGCAAAAATTCATTTTATTCAAAACCATCACATTTTCTTTAAAAAAAGCCATTCTTAAATTGGAAACTATTGATATGGTGCTGATTATGAATACCTATTACTAATTAGATAAGGAAAACCAGCAAATTAATAATAACAGTATTCATTGGCCAGGCCAGGTTCACTTGAAGAAAGAAGGAATCAAAGTGATGACATCCTATTTGAATCTCTCTAAAGAGGCATTGTGTCCCCCTTACTTAGTTTTATTTTTCCACAGCATTTGCATTTATAAATTTCTAATATATATATATAAATATATATATGTATATATATGTGTGTGTGTGTGTATGTGTGTCTGTGTGTGTGCATTAATATTCTATAGCTATGATTTCTTTTCTTTCTTTCTTTCTTTTTTGTTTTTGGTACTTGGAATTGAACCCATGAGCTTTCTATCTCTGAGCTACATCCCCAGCCCTTTTATTTTTATTTTGAAACAAGATCTCAGGTTCTCAAGTACTAGGATTACAGGCACATGCCACCATGCTGGCTTGCTATGGTTTCTTTCTGAGGGCCATGAAGGAAGACTCTGATCCAGGCCTCTCTCCTTGATTTTATCCTGCGTCTATGCATCATCGTGACCCTGCACATGTCTGTGTCCAAATGTCTTCTTGGTATAAGGATAAATATATTAGATTAGGGCCAACCCTAATGACATAATTTTAATTTGATTAAAATACCTTATATCTAAATATCATATTCTGGAGTACTGAGGGTCAGGACTTCAACATATAAATTAGGGAGTAGATAGTATTTATCATATAGCATCATATCAATCATTTTAATGTTCCTTACTTATTTTGTTTTCCCATGAGCACATCATAACTAGAATATAAGTACTGAGACAGTATTTTTCTATGTTTTCTTCATCGATGTATCTCAATTCCTGAGAATAGTACCTAGCATTTAATGAGTACATAAAAATATTTATATATGCTGAATTAATATTCCTAATGGTGTCAGATATTTATTGAGTAATTGGTCTATGCTAAATATTTGGCATGGATTAATTATCAAAAATTAGATGATATAAGCACTACAATTAATATCTCATTTTAAAGTCGAGTATATTTAAGCTTAGTGAGCCAACACACTTATCCAAAGCATCTCAGCCAATTAGATTTGGAGTTGGAGATTCCTGGCTAAGACATCTGGCTCCATGATTACCATGCTGAGACTCCATGATGTGATGGAGACCAACAGGGAGCTAAAAAGCATTGATAGAAAAATTCACTACGTGTCTACTTAAAAAAATAAATCCTTCGTTAAAATAAAAATGAGTTGTGACAGGCAGAACAGTGTCCTTAAAAGTAAAATATGGAGAAAGAAAAGTGGGTCTTCTAAGAGATACCATATGAGAACTTAACCCTCTGTTGCTGGTTCTGAAGATGGAGGAATAGTAATGTGAGCCAAGGAATGTTGGCATCCTCTAGAAACTTGAAACGGTAGAAAAATAGATTCCTCTCTAGAGTCTCCAGAAAAGAAGACAGGCTTGCCAACATCTTAATGTTAATTATCCCAGTGAGACCAGGCTCTTTCAATCTACAGAATTGTAAAATAATAAACATTAGTGTTTAAACCACCAAAACCAGGATAATTTCTTACAGCGGCTATAGAAAAATAATATAGGAGTAAAGATACAATCGAGATTTTTAATAGAAGAGGACTAAATCTCAACACATATACTAAATTGCACTCATACTTAAGGGAATGAAAATAAAAATAAAATGAGGTATCAATTCACCTTCGTGAAATAAACAATAATTAAGAGAATAATGTCAGGTAAGGTGAGGGACTTGATCATTGCATTTTCATTCACTTTTGGCAGTATATACCAAAGGCCCCACAAACTTTCAAGATTTAAACCTTTAGAAGATTATCTTAAGAAATTAATTAGACAAGAGTACAATGGTGCAAAACACAATGTCCACCGAAGCATTGTTTATAATGTCCAGTGTATAAATAAATAATCAGTCAAAAATGCCCAGTATAGGTAACTACCTCAAAAACTAACAACAGATAATTAAATAAGTTGTGATCTATCTTTATTTATTTATTTATTTGATCTATCTTTATTTATTTATTTATTTATTTATTCATTCATTTATTTATTTATTTTTGCTGTACTAGGGATTGAACCCAGGGGCATTCTACCTCCAAGCTACACCCCCAGCCCTATGTTTTATTCTTTATTTTGAAACAGGGTCTCACTAAGTTGAAGAGGGCCTCACTGAGTAGCTGAGGCTGGCCATGAACCTGCAATCCTCCTGTCTTGGCCTCTCAAGTACTGGGATTACAAGCATGCACCACCACGCTCGGCATAATCTGTCTTCATTAAAATATACTATGAAACAATTGAAAATAAGGAGAATAGCTATATTCATTAACTAGAAGTTTATTACTTTTAAAGAAAAAATTATATTTAAAACATTAATATATTCTTATCCAATTTTTATAATATATCTCAGTGGATGCAGAAAAAGCATTTGACAATTTTTTTTTGTGGTACTGGGGATTGTACCCAGGGGCATTCTGCCTCTGAGCTACACCCCAGCCCTAATTTTTTTTATTCTTTATTT
This sequence comes from Glis glis, assembly GCA_004027185.1. NCBI lineage: Eukaryota > Metazoa > Chordata > Mammalia > Rodentia > Gliridae > Glis > Glis glis. Next base: position 6,009 of record PVJS01016884.1, read on the forward strand.
TGAAACAGGGTCTCACTAAGTTGCAGAGGGCCTAAGTAGCTGAGGCTGGCCGCGAACCTGCGATCCTCCTGTCTCAGCCTTCCAAGTACTGGGATTACAAGCATGCGCCACCACGCCTGGCTCATTTGACAAAATTTGACATCCATTCTTGACAAAAAAATTTCAACAAATTACGTATAGAAGGAATATTGCTGACACAATACAGCCCATATATGACAAGCCCACGGACAACATCATACTTAATAGTGAAAAGTTGAAAGCTTTTCCTCTAGGATTAAGATCAACACCATAAAAATAATTCAAGGTTAGTTATTGCAAGTTGGGAATATTTTATAAGTTGTGACTTAAGTTAAATATAGAAATATATCCTTTACATATCAAATGTGTATCCTTCCCTGAGTAATTGAACAAGCATTTATCAATTCCTAGATATTATATTTCCTCTTATTGAAAGCTAATTGTCATTTCTCTATTTTGAATATTCTCAGATAAAAGACTGCCAGAGTGTTTCTTTACTTTCTTCTATTAAACACAGTCGTGTATGCATGCATGCATGTATGTGTTTGGGTGTGTGTATTTTAAACTAGGCATTCGATTAGTCAGTCCTCTCTGACTGAACTTGTCTAAGAAAGCATCTGCTACAGCAAATGACAAATATGTCTTTGAAATCATATCCATACAGACACCAGCGACATCCATTCATAAGCTGGCTATCTTGTCATGCCACGAGTACATTGTACAGCTAGCTACGGGTGAGCAGAGGCTTTGTAGTTTTTGAAATGTTTTTATCTTATCAGATCATGGTTGTAATATTCCACTTAACTAAGTCATTGTCAACTCGAAGACTACAAAATATCTCCTGGGAATGGTTACGGTGTTCATTCATCAGGGGACCGAGATAATTAAGTCATCCATCAATGCTGATGCTTGCTTAGATGTGTGCTGTTTGCTTGTTGTCCTGACCTTGGTGTGTCTGGTGCTCAGATAAAGCCGGTGATGGATATGTGAGCAGTCATAACCACCTCGAGGCTCAAACAGCCGGGTGTGCTCAAAGGGAAGAGAATAGTGTATTCATCCTTCTGTTTTTCCATCATCTTGACTTTTCCTACAATGTGGCACTTCAGTCCCCACTCTCCAGCTGTGTTCATTATTTCTTCTTGGCATTCCCTTAGTCCATTTCAATTACCCCAGTGTGCTCCTTAGCAACATGTATGACAGAGGTTTGTCTGTCTCGCCTATTCTAGTGTGATATCTTTGGAGGGTTGGATTATAGATTAGTTTTGTCTCTTGCATTAAGCCTACTGATTACCATAGTAAAATACATTAATAAGGAATAGATGTATAATTAAACAACTTTATCTTTATCTTAACACCAGTTTGTAGAGATATAAGAATGCTATGCACCAGCTAGGTGTGGTGGTGCACGCCTATAATCCCAATACTTGAGAGGCCAAGACCATAGGATCTCAGATTTGAGACCAGTCTCAGCAATTATCAGGACCCTCAGCAACTTAGTGAGACCCTGTTTCAAAATAAAAAATAAAATAGTACCAAAAAATTGTTATGCTCCAAAAGAAGGAAAACAGAAAAAATAATAATTTACCAAATACCAACCCTGTGTCATAAAATATCATTAGAAAGATTTTTATCTTACTGTACTTATATGCTCTGAACTTGAATAAGCCTGGACTGTCATTTGAAAGGAGAATAAATTTTAAAAAATTATTTCAAGTTTCTGTCAGTCTCTGAATAAAAATAAAAACTTTAAAGAGATGTTGTGAAAATAAACTGAGGAAAATTATTTTTAAATGTTTTGTGGCCAGGCATAATGGCAGACAACTGTAATCCAGTGCCTGGGAGGCTGAGACAGGAGGATCACAGGTTTGAGGACAGCCTCAGCAAATTTGCAAAACCCTCAACAATGTAGCCAGACCCTGTTTCAAAATAAAAAGAACTGGGGGTGTAGCTAAGAGGTAGAATGCCCCTGGGTTCAATCCCTGGTACCCCCAAAATAAATAAGTTTAAAGTTTTGTGAACTATAATGTACTGACAAAGATTTTTTTAACCAAACTTTAGTCAGGTTCTGGAACTTTCTCCTAGGTCCATATGTGCCCTACTTGGTGAAATCTTGTTTTAGCAAGAACCTGCTAAGTGAGCTTACCAGATATGGCCACACTACTCATCTACCTCCACTCCATGGTAATGGCAGATTCACCCTGGCTTGTCTTCAGCAAGAATCCTGTGACGTGGTTTTAGCCCAAATCCCCTTTTTCTCTGATGATCCTCTCATTGATTGTACATGAACTGACCCTCACTCTGCTTTTTGGCTATTATTTCTGAGTCACCCATGTCGTATTCAGAATGGAACCTAGTTCTACACCGAGGCCTCTTCCCCCTGTAGCAATGATCCTGAATAAAATCTGTTATAAATCATTTACTCTACAGCCCTGGGTTTTCTTTGATAGTACAAATACAAAAAGAAGCTATTATTATCATGACTTTTACTATTGTTAATGTTGTCAAATTGACATTTTTCTCTTGTTTAATCTATTTACACTTGACATAACTGACCACTTCCCCCTTTTTGAAAAACTTAACTTGGTTTTCTCCACACCCTACCCAGGGCTTTTCCTCAGTTACTCTTGCTGAGTCTCCTCATATCCCTGACTTCTTACAGCTGGAGTTAGTTTTTAGCCTCTCTTCTCTCTATCTCTTCTTGTTCTTGAGAGGATCTCATTCAATTTTATGACTTTAAATTTTATTTGAAGCTAAAAATTCCTTGAGTTCTATTCCTAGCCCGGTCCTCACCCCTAAATACAGATTCATACATATGTCTATTCAGCATCTCCACTTGGCTTATAAAAGACACCATCAACTGAGCATGTCCAAAAGTAAACTTCTGGCCTAGCCCTAACGCACCCCTGTCTTTTCTACCTATAGACGTTTCAACCTTATATGATGCCAACTCCACTCTTCAGGCAAATCCCACGGTTTGAGAACCATCTTTTATCTCATACCTACATCCAACTCATCACAGTATCATTGACTCTGCAATGAAAACATTCAGCATATTTGCCATTTCCTCATCCAAGCCTCCATCATCTCTTGTCTGGATCATTACAATAGCTTTTCCACTGTTTTTCTTTTTCCTTCAGTTGTTTCCCTACTACTTGTGTACTAAAAGCCCTTTTTTATCTTACAGATTATTAAATTGAAATAGACTTTATAATAGTCTTCAAGCCTATGCAATCTGTACCTCCTACACCATTACCACTGTGATCTCTCTGGCCTCATCAGCTACTCTACCCAGTATGCTCCTCTGCTTCAGCCACACTGTTTCTTAAGCACATAATCCACACTCCAGCCTCGGCCTTTTAACTTCCCTTTCTGATTGGAACCTCTGCCCCCAGGTATCCACAGGACTCATTTCCTTGCCACAGTGTGTGTGTGTGTGGGGGGGGGTGCTGGGGATTGAACCCAGGGGTGTTCTACCTCTGCGCTACACCCCCAGCCCTATTTCATTTATATTTTATTTTGAAACAGGGCCCATTTTATTTTATTTTGAAGTTGCTGAGGCTGGCCATAAACTTACGAACCACCTGTCTCAGCCTCCTAAGTACTGGGACTATAGACATGTCCCATCATGCCCAGCTCAGCATGTCTTTATGCAAATGTCATCTCTCAATAAGGCCTTCACTGATCATTCTATTTAAAATGAAAATTTCTAACATCCTATAGCCCTTGTATGCCTTATTGTTCTCTAAGTAATTTATCATGTTCTAAAATCATATGCTTATTTATTTACTTATTCTTTACTCAACTCTTTCACCAAAATACATGCTTTATACAAGCAGGTATGTATGCCTGCTTTATGAGGTTTTGTTTCTTGGTGAATAGTGAATATGCAAATGGCATAGAAAGACACTAAAGAAGTGTGTATGTTTTCTTTTATATGTGGGAGCTAGAGAGAAATTGGGAAACAAAAGAGACTTCAGATAAATGAGGAGAGAGACCAGTAAAATAGTGGAAGGGGATTTGGGGACAGAGGTGAGGAGGGGAAAAGGAGACTTGAGGAAGGAAACAGTTCAAATAATGTTCTGTACATATAGAAAGTTATCAATACAATCTAATCACATGTACTGGGAGGGGAGGCAGCAAGGTGGGATGCAGAGGGAGACACACCGTGTGCTGCGTGCATGTATATGTTTCTATCACTCTGAATCTCATTATGATGTATAACTACAATGCACCAAAAAGTATATGAAAAGAAGTGCATATTAAGTGGATGGATGAGTTGTGATAAAAGTATACTTTCCAAGAAAGCACTAATCACTCATTTTAATGCCTTTTTTAATGATGTCTCACACTTTTTTGGTAAAGGCTAAAGTTTGAAATTACCTTGTGCCTATTTAATCCTCTTTTTTTATTAACCGTTGAACTATAAACTTATATTTAGTTAAAATATAAATATTGGTGCATTATAGTCTCACATCATAATGTTAATCATGTTGGCAGTGACATACTGAAATTGGCTTGTGGTTTTCTTTAAAACTATTCTTTTCTGTATTTTGTATAGGTTCTATTACTTTTGAGATGGCTGGTTTTATGAATCCACATGGCTAGCCAATGGTCCCCAATTGTTCAAACATTAAATGAGGTGGGGTTATGAAAAAAGTTATACATTGTATTTTGCAAAATTATGACAAAAACAAATATTAATTAGGTATGAATATTAGCTATTACCAGAGGATAAAATAGTATTCATGGGCATGCTCTCTCTAAAATTATTATAACATTTTAGCAGATAACCATAATGAGATCAACTAAACAGATGAGTGACATCTATAACTCCATAATGTTGTAATAACTCCATAATGACTTTTGTGCCTAAAAATTAGGCAACTATTATAAATGGCATCTGTAAATAGTTATATTTATATCACTCATGTTGAGCCAAATCAATTATATATTGCTTTCCTCTCTTCACTATGTTCTCCATAAAAGTTATCAATGATTCTATTTCCCTTGATAACAAGCTTGACCTATATTTTTAATAAACATTTATTAAAAAAATAAAGATAATATGTAATTCCCATAAATCCAAATCTAGTTACCATTATTCTATCAGTATGGTACATTTGCCTCAATTCATGAACCAATATTGAGAACTTAATTAACTTAAATTCATATTTTTATCCAGATTTCCACAGCTTTTCCCTGAAGTCATTTTCTGTTCCAAGATCCCAACAGAATATCACACAACAGTTAGCAGTCATGTCTCCTTAGTCTCCTCTTGGCTATGACAATTTCTCATACTTTCCTTGTTTTTGAAGACCTGAATAGTTCTGATGAATATTAGTCAAGTATTTTATAACATGCCCTTCAATTTGGTTAGGTTTTTTTTGGTATTCTCAATTTTTAAATTAGTTTTCACTTTTTCTTTTTAGTTAGCAAATAATAATTGGAAATATTTATGGAATTCAGTGTGATGTTTCAATACAAGTATGCAATATGCACTAATCATATCATGATAAATTATTAGTATTTCCATTTCCTTATCATTTTTATGTTTAGAGTCTTTGAGCTCCTCTTCTAGTTTTTTATAAAATATAAAATAGGTTATTATGAACTACAGTCACCCTTCTATGCTGTAGAGTAGTCGAATTTATTCCTCCAACTGTATTTGGGTATTCTTTATTCAACCTTCCTCTATCTCTCCTCTCCCCTACACTTCCTATGCTATAGTAATTACTATTAGTTTTTGTGATTTGGTGATTCTTCCCCTATTCTCTATCTTCATGGTTTGGCGGTTTTCTGTATTGATAAAACATGTACCTTTGCTCTTTCTCTTTCATGAATTTGCTTTTCTAGTGGGTTTTATACTTTCATGTGTTTTCAGAATGGCAGTTATCTTTCTTTTGTTTCTAGATGTAGGACTGCATAGCATCTTTTTATAAGGCTAGTCTGGTAGTAATAAAATCTCATTTTGCTTATCTTGGGAAGTCTTTATTTCTTCCCCATTTCTGAAGAATAACTTTGTTGAGTGAAGTATTCTTGTTTGTCAGTATTTTTCTTTCATGACTTTGAATGCGTTAGCTCATTCCCACCTAGTGTATAAATTTCTCCTCAGAAATCTGCTGTAAGTCTAATGAGGTTCCCTTACACTTAACTTTGTCCATTTTGCTTGCTGATTTAAATTTTTTTTTGTCTTGGACATTTAACAATTTTACTATAACTGTCAAGAGGAACTGTTTAGGTCAAATCTATGTGAGATCAGTTGGGACTCCTGAGCCTAGAGGTCCATGTCTTTCCCAAGATTAGGGAAGTTTTCAGTTATTATTTTATTGAATAGGTTTTCTCTGCCTTTCCTACTCTTCACCTTCAGAGCCACCACAAGTTGAATATTAGTTCATTAAATAGTGTCCTATATATCGCAGGGAATTTCTTCATTCTTTCTGGTTTTTTTGTTTGCTTGTTTGTTTGTTTGCTCCTTGTCTGATAGAATTATTCAAATGATCTATCCCTCAAATTCAGAAATTCTTTCTTTTGCTTGACCAAGTCTATTGTGAGTACCTCAACTATATTTTTATTTGACTTACTGAGTTATTTAGTTCTAAGATTTCTGCTTGTTCTTTTTCATAATATCTATTAAATTTCTCATTCACATCATGAATTATTTTCTGAATTTCATTGAACTGTCTGTACTTTCTTGTATCTCATTTATTATCCTTACAATCATTTTTTGAGTTATTTTTCAGACATTTCATCAATTTCCTTTTCTTTCACATCCACAGATAGACAGTGTGTTTCCTTGGAGGCATTGTTACCTTGTATTTTCATATTTTCTGTCTACCTTTATTAATCTTTGCATTTCTAGTGGATCAGCTGTCTCTATCAATTTTTTTCAAGTCTCATGAAAATTTATTTCCTCTGAAAAACCAACAGATTGACTATGAACACACTTTAATAAACAAGGAAGTGAGATATGGAAAAATAGTTGCTAATTTTTAAAGGTTGATATTTGCTATGGTACTAATCTAAACAAAATTTATAAAATTTTATGGATTTTAGTGTGTTGATCTTTCACCTATTTCATCAAATTTATTTCTAGGGTGTTTTTATTTTTTATTTTTATATTTTGCTAATATAAAGTAATTATTTTTAAAAAATTTATTGGTACATATTAATTATGCAGTACAGTGGGTTTCATTGTGAAATATGATGCATGTATATAACATAACTGGATTAATTTTACTTCCCAGTATCTCCTTTTGCCCACCTCAACTCCCTCCCAACGATCCCCTTCCTTTACCTTAATGATCTTCCTTCTATTTTTATGAGATTTTTTTGTTTTCCTTTTTCCTCTTTAGTTTCCACATATGAGAGAAAACATATGACACTTGACTTCTTGGGTCTGCCTTATTTCACTCAACATAATGCTCTCCAGTTCCACCCATTTTACTGCAAATTACATAATTTTTTCTTCTTTATGACTGGTTAAAATTCCATTTTGTGTATATATAACATTTCTTTTTTTTTTTTGCGGACCGGGGATTGAACCCAGGGGGGCTCTACCTCCACGCTACACCCCCGGCCCTATTTTTTATACTTTATTTTGAAACCGGGTCTCACGAAGTTGTGGAAGACTCACTAAGTAGAGAGAGAGAGAGAGAGAGATAGGGAGAGACAGAGAGAGAGCTGAGGCTGGCCACGAACCTGGATCCTCCGGTCTCCGCCTCCAGCACTGGGATTACAAGCGTGCGCCACCACGCCCGGCTATATAACATTTCTTTATCCATTCATCTATTGATGGGCCTCTGCCAATTTTATTGGGTGGCTTTTATAGCAAAAAGACTTTCTTCTAAAGATATACATTGTCTCTGCCGACAATTTCATAGGTTATGTTAGCTGTGGTTCACATTGGATGTTGTAATTTAGCCTTCATATAGTTTCTTCAGTTGCAATTGATGTCTCAGGACATGAAACATGCTGTGTTGGGTTTAGAGAGCTAGTTTGTATGGTGTGCAGAGGTGGGGACACCCTAACTGCCCTAGTGACTGTGGTATACACAGCAGTGGGGTGGGTATCCACTGTGTGGCCACTGTAGCAGGCCCCAGCAAGAATAGTACAGTGTGATGCACAGTGGCAGGAGTGCACCAATCTCTGTGGGCTGCACAGGGATGGGCTCGTGGGCTCCAGCAGTCCTGAACTGGGGTGCTACAGTGCATGCTCTGGTGATGGCCAGGCATAAGTCAGTCTTCATAGTCTGCACAAGGGCTGGCCTGCTCTAGCAGGCCCCAGGCAGGTGTGGTACATCCCATACATCAGGAAAGTGAAAGCACTTCTGCACACATAGTACCACCCAGTCAGTCTCTGGGGACTTGAGGAGGCGGGATATTGTAGCATGCCCAGGCAATGCAACACAGCTTAGTGCAGTGTGTGCCTATGGGTTTCTTCAGGCCACACAGAGATGGAGCCACTCTAGCATCCTGCAAAGGTAAGTTGTACACAGCAACAAGAAATAAGTAAAGTTAGGTTTGTTCTCAAAATGGCAACATTCAGGAACAGCCTGTATACAGGAGGGTACTGTGTGACCTGAGTTTTCCCCCTGAAGAAGTGCAATGGTGTACATTACCCAACTCCCCAACTGAACCTAGGGACTAAGAGGGCTGCAAGATTCCCCAACAGCAAAAAATTCAAGTACCCACAACACCAATGTGGACTGTCGGGGCCTCCCATTTACCATTTTCCCATTGTGGAAGGGCTTTCCCATTTTCAAAATGGTCTGGACTGGGGCCCTGGAGCAGCCAATGCAAAGCTCTTCTTTCCCTTCTTATCAGACCATCTAGAGTCTCCATGTTCTGTAATTTCTCCATTTCACCCACAATGTATTCTAGCACTTTGCACCAAATATTTTAGTCAAATTGTAGCTATTTTTCTTCATTTTTAGCCTTTTTTTAGGGGGAAATATGTCTGGTGCCTCCAGTCAGTCATCCTGCCAGAACTCTCCTGTCCTTCAATATGGAATTGTGTAATGTTTTTCTCATGGTTAGGTTGGGTTTATAGGTTTTTGAGAAGACCCTGGACCCCGGAGGTAAACTAACATTTAAAAAATTTATTGGTTCATTGTAATTATACATCATAGTGAGATTCAAAGTGATATATTCATATATGCACATATCACTTAATGTATTTCCCTCTGCATTCCACATTAAATGTAAATACTATCAATATGACTCATGACTGTCGATGTTATGAACTTTTACTACTTGGCTGATGTAGTGTTTGTCAAATTTTGCCAATATACTTTTTTTTATTGAGGTACTGGGGATTGAACCCAGGGACGTTCTACCTCCACGCTACACCTCCGGCCCTATTTTTTATACTTTATTTTGAAACCGGTACTCATGAAGTTGTGGAGGGCCTCACTAAGGAGAGAGAGAGAGAGAGAGAGAGAGAGAGAGAGAGCTGAGGCTGGCCGCGAACCCGGATCCTCCAGTCTCCGCCTTCCAAAGTACTGGGATTACAAGCGTGTGCCACCATGCCCGGCTTCCAGTATACTTTTATTTTTACCCTATTCCATAAATTACTATTTGAAATGAAATCATTATTGTATTCATACTAAAGAGTGGATAGTTGGGCTAACTCTGCAAGGATGGAGTATTTACATAAATCGTTTGGAATCCTGAATGGGAGGATTGTCTGTTTTCCCCGTTGCTTTATTTATTCTATCATTTATAAAATGTTGTAAGTACCATTGTTCAATGATGATCCTTTCTCTATTGGATTGCCTCTGTTCCTTTATCCATTAGCATTTGTGTGGAAATATTTCTTGATTCTTGGATTTGTTCCATTAAACTATATGATATTAATACCATACTACCTTGATTCCTATAGCTTTATATATGTCTTAAAATTAGGTAGTATGAATCTTCCAACTTGATTCTTTTTCGGTATTATCCCAATTATTCTAGGCCTTTTGTTTCTTTATATTAGCTTTAGAATCAGTTTTTATGAATATATTTATATATATTTTAGTATATATGTATATATTTATGAATAAATTTATATATATATCCTTTTGGAATTTTGGCTGAGAATGCATTGAATTTATATATCAAATTGGAAAGAATTGAGTTATTTATAATGTTTAGTGCTCCCACCATACATGATTTAAGTCTTAGATGTATTTAATCAGTGATTTATAATTTTCTAAAGACAGATTCTGTACATTGTTTCAAGATTTATATGTGACTGCTCTGATTTAGAAGAAGTTATCTAATTTTATGAATTTAGTTTAGAAATATAAATTTATAGAAGACCTTGACTAATATTTACATTTATTTTATGTTTATTGGAAACCTCCATCTTAATTATACTTATAGTGACATTTTACATAAAATTATACACAATTTATATTTAAATTAATTGCATAATGCTAAGATCTTTGAGGTAGTATTTAAGCACTAAATATATCTGATTGCCATTTAACAAACATTATAATAGGAGTGAAGAGACTTGAAGACTTCATGGGAAGGGCAGAGTAGAAGCCACTAGTACTAGTTCAACCACTTACTAGGGGCCCACTTGACCTAATTACTTTGCAGGACATCATGGGGCTTGTCTGATATCTGTGAAACCATTTTGCATACTTAACCCTCCATAATACATAAAGTAAAAATAAGTAACTCAGTAGTCAAACTGGAAATAGATTTAGCATTCACAACTCATGCTTATTTAGTGGAGAATATCATAAGTATAAATTCTAAGGAACAGTGAATGTTACATATTAAGATAAAGACCACGCCCAGTCTACCTCCCTTTGCTCTAAACAGTTTCCCAAATTATCTTTTTAATTTTTACCAGACATAATAATGTGTTTGAATATGAACTAAAAATAATGTATTTATAAGCAGTCAGTGAGAAGAACAGCTGGTGTACCCTTAAAATAGTATATTATATGCATTGCTTCTCATAAATATTTTAAAACTCTTATTAAGGGGGAAAAATGAAAACTTTTCCAACAATTCTATTTTAATGTTGCAGCATATCTGTAGCAGTATATATCATAAATATATATATTGAAATTCTATATAACACATAGGGAGTTACAAACAAGATCTAAGGGGAAACAAATCTTTTGAACTGCAGTACATTTTTCACGTTAGAATTATAATGATCAACAGTGATCCATAACAGATTATTACCTCACACTGTAATAAATCTTCTGCCCTCATATCAGAAGCACTTAAGAATTACTTGGGGCCACAGAGGCAAGGCTTATATTTTACCTTGTCTTTATATCATCTAGGATATACATCTATGTGCCCATAATATGCTTAACGCATATTTCTATGCATGACTGCAACTACAATCTATTGCCAAAGGGCTCAAAAATTCAATAACAATTGTTCTCCACACTCCAAGAGAATGGAAATGGCCAAAAGAATCATCAACTACAAACATGATATTAGTGACACTAGATAACTTTTCACCTTTAACCACCGGAGGAGAGGCAAACCGGAGAATCTGCAGCCTTTTAAAGGAGACCCTAATGTTGATCTTTTTTTACATGCATTTCATTGAGTCACCTCTGAGTCTCATTATGCACATGAACAAACATTTATCCTTTGACAAGGAGAGACCAGAAAGCACCAGAAAATTAATCTTATTCCACTTATCAGTAATTAGGAAAACTTTATTCTTATGATCTTGATATTATAAGCACTCTCAAATATATAAATTGAATTGAATTGACTCCAAAAATATAATCTCTCATTGACAAAGAAAATGTGTGTGTGTGTGTGTGTGTGTGTGTGTGTGTGTATGTGTGTGTGTGTGTGAGAGAGAGAGAGAGAGAGACACAGAGAGAGAGAGAGGAAGAGAGACTGAGAAAATTTACATTTTGGAAGGTCAGATTTTGGAAGTGTGTTGAAAGAAAATAGAACTCAAAAATTAAAATATTACATATGCATAGAAAAATATTAAACTCTACTAAAATTTTGATCACTGTTCTGCTGCAGTATTGTAGCTTTACAGTTTTATTACATATCATTGAAATTCAGAAATACTGGTACCACCACTCATGCATCATAAAGAAATAGTCAAACCATATGGGATGGTAACTTTTTATGCCTCCACGTATGATTAATCCAGGCAATACAAAAAATGTTAGAGTTTGAACATAAAGTAATTTTGGAATAGACTGTGGAATATTTGCTATACTCTGTAATTCACTTTTTTAACTTTTATTATATTTAAAATTGTCATTAATAGCTAACATATTTTGAGTATTTACCACATGTCAGGTACTGTGCTAATTGCTCTCTGTGCATCAATTTATTTACTATTAACAATTATTTTATTGAGATTGATTTAATTATTTTCCTACTTTATAGTTGTCAAAACATATCTGGAGAGTTTAAAGAATTTGAGCAATATCTTATACCTTATATATTTGGAGCAAAGACTGAGACACAGGCCAGACTGACTCAACCCATTTTTTAACATTAAATGTATATATTAAATTATTCCTGCCAGAAATAAACTCACACATTTATAGTAAATTGACTCTTGGCAAATGTGTCAAGAGTACACAATAGAGAAAGGATAGTCTATGTTTACTGAAAGTCAACTTTATGCCAGGCACTGTAGTAGGAGATACTGAAATAAAAATTAATAAGATATTCATATGTCTGTGTCCGTGTGTGTGCGTGTGCGCACACACGGTACTAGGGACTGAACTGAGGGTCATTATACCTCCAACCTACATACCCAACCCTATTTTATTTTTTATTTTGAAACAGGGTCTCACTAAGTTACTGAGGCTGGCTACAAACCTTTGATCCTCCTGTCTCAGCCTCCCAAGTATTAGCCACCATGCCTAATGAAGAAATTCTCCTTTTACTTGAGCTCTCAACCTAGAAAGCAAGCATGGAAGCAGTGCATAATACTGTACTAAGTTATGTGTGATTATAGAGTTGTGAAATTCCCGAAGTATGAAAAAATACTGCAAAGATGCGCTAATATTACGGCAATGACTTCAAGGATATGTAAGCATTTTTTCTAGAGGGAAAAGGGGCCCACAAGAAGTCCCTGGAATCCTAACTACAACACAGAAGTACAAAAACGGATAACTTTTTTCCTTTACTTTGTAACAGAAGGGTCAATAGGAAAGCAAGGCTGTTCTGCTTATGCAGTTGGCAGAGATTTTATATGTTGGTTGCCATAAAAGGGTATAAAAATAGGAACATGATGAAGGATGTAGGCAGATGTTCTACTAAAATTAAGTAAGCATTCTCGGTTTTCAGAATGATATGGCCTAAGGGTAACAAGTCTGGCAAAAAGTATATTCTGCTCTTGCACTTTTAGGAAGAAAGATGGGTGGTTTGGGCTCAAGATTTGTGATTCTTTGACATGCAAAGGCTGCAGAAAACAACCCCAAGTCACTTGTTATTGTAAAAAGCAAAGCCTTTTGCAACCCTCCCTCTTTGTCAAAAGAAAGTAAGTCCTTCCTATAATATTTCCATTTACAGGCCTACAGTATTTAGACTCTTTGTCAAACCATTGTGTCTATAGTCTCTGTCTTGGTTATGAAGTATTTTTGAACATTTTAGGCTGCAGAATTATTTATGATCTGGCCTGTCAAGTGATATGGTGAATAACATTGAAGACTCTTGGTATGGACAAAGAGGATGAGAAGATGAAAAAATGAAATAATTATTGGCAGCACTTATACAGTTCCAAGGTTTAGTCAGGAGAAGTGATACCCTGACAATATTCTTCCACTCCCTCTCTAAGGTAAGTGTTTTTAGCAGTCTGTTAAGCTTTCTAATTTTTGCATTAGTTTCCTAGATCAGTTCAGTAATGTTATAAATCCAGGAGAAATATCTAGAAATACAGGAACAGGAATTCTCACTGAAGGACTGCACAGATGCCACATCTGCAGGCTAGGACATTCACTATTGCTGCTTCTGTGTACTCTAAATTAACTTTTTTGGCTACCTCTGGAGGTGTATTTTTATGATTCCTGGGACATTGTCCAACTGGTTGATATTATTTTAACCATAGCTTTGAGAACTTGACCAAATTAATTCTCTTTAAAATCAATAATCACAGGAGCACTAAGGCAAAAGGCTGTAACCCTATAATGGTTTGGATTTAGAATGTCTCCCTGGCCTTCACAAAAACAAGGTAACAATGTTGAAAACAGAGCTTGGTTACTAAGAAGGGCCCCTGGGGGTATGGCTTTGGAGATTATATATCCTTTCTCTTCCCCCTGCTCTCTACTTGATGTTAGGGCAGAGAGCAGTGCTCTCCCTCTCTCCATTTCCCTCTGCCATGCCCTAAGCTCCACATACCTGGCCTGACATGAACTGGACTTCTAAATCTCCAAAAACTATAAGCAAATAACTATTTCTTCCTCTAAGTTGTGTGGTCAGTCTATTTGGATTATCACAGTGAGAATGTTGACTGGAACAAACCCAATGATTTTTAAAATGGCCAATTTACCTAAATCAATCACAGCTTCATTGCCTATTTCTTTTAGCTTGTCACATATGAATAGAGCATTACCTATGTGGGACAAATGTCTTTCCTGTTATGCTGTGAGCCTCGTAACACTTTCTGATGTCCTTTGTGTCAAGTATTAGAAGATAAACAGAGTCATCCTAGAGCCTACGTTAAGCTACTGAATAGGAGAGAAAAACATTGACAGACTGGGTAATGGCCCATGTTCAGGACTCACTCTTCTGGCATTGGTTTAATGTTTGTGATAAATAAGAGGGAGTTTCAACAAAGTCCTGGGACATAATCATCCACATGAATTGTTGATTCCCATATGAATGTCAACACATATTGGTTTTCATGGTACAGAGAGTTTATAAACAAAGCTGAACTTATGTCAACTATAGTGAAACAAATAGCACCAAATGGAGAGACAAGGCAAACAGTACTGGGATATGAAGTGCTGAAAGACTCAGGGATGAGCATCCAGTTAATGACTTAGAGGTACTGAACAAAGCAATACCCTGGTTACTAAGTGTTGTTGGCAAGGAAAACATAAGGCACAGATACTTAATACCTCTAAATTAGGTATAATGGTTTCATCCACAAAAAACTTTTTCTATATAGGGCAAGTAATATATTATATATTACATATTACATAAAATATCTATATCTATATTTATATAGTTTTCTAGGGCATAGAGACTATTGCAATTACTTCGCACTGCTGTTGTAGTATGAAAGCAATCACAGACAACATATAATCAGGTGGATATGCCTGTATGCTGAATAAACCCTATTTACGGAAGCAGGTATTTGGCTGGATATGGTCTGGGCCATAGTTTGCCCAGCCCTGCTCTTCAGTGAATGACTTCCTGGATGCTCTAGGCAGAATTCTAAGAGTGATATCCAGTTAGTTACCCTCATCCATGTTTACCCCTGCCCCTATGAATGTAGATGAAACCTTATACTACATGATGAAATATTACACTGGCCTCTATGTCACAGTACATGGCAAAAGAAAAGGAAGATTATTTGCATGTGCCAATCCAAACCCATGAGCACTTTATTTATTTATTTATTTATTTATTTATTTATTATTTGTTTATTTATTTTTTGCATTACTGGGGATTGAACCCAGGGGCATTCTACCTCCGAGCTATACCCCCAGCCCTATTTTTTATTCTTTATTTTGAAACAGGGTCTCACTAAGTTGCACAGGGCCTCACTAAGTAACTGAGGCTGGCCATGAACCTATGATCCTCCTGTCTCAGCCTCTCAAGTACTAGGATTACAAGCGTGTGCCACCACGCCCGGCTTCCATGAGCACTTTAAAGTTAAATATTTTCTTTTTTATAGATATATATTTATTGCTGCATTGTAGTCTCACATCACAATGAGTATCAGTTTGGTGTTAACATACATGCACACCGCTCTTGGTGTCCCTCCCCCCGCCTCCTCCCTATATGTAGTACTGAGAACAATGTTGGTATAATCTCATATGTACACATTGTTTATGATAGTAATTCCATAGATTCACTTCTTTCTTGCCCTTCCCCTTCCCTTGTACCACTTCCCTTGCACCACTGAGGGTTCTCTCTTGTCATTGGAGTCCCTTTTGTGTCCCTACTACTCCCTAGGTTGCGCATATTAATGAAAACATATGTCCCTTCTTTTTCTGTGATTGGCTAATCTCACTTAATATAATTTTCTCCAAATCTTTCCATTTTCTTGCAAATGCTGTTATTTTGTTCTTCTTTATTGCTGAGTAGAATTCCATTCTGTGTATTTCCCATAATTCTGTAATCCATTCATCTGTTGATGGACATCTAGGTTGGTTTCATAATTTGGCCACTGTGAATTGTGCTGCTATGAACATGGGTATGCATATATTACTGTTGTTTTCTAGTTTCCATCCTTTTGGTATGATACCCAGTTGTGGTAAAGCTGGATCATATGGTGGATCCATTGCCAGTTTTCTGAGGAATCTTCACACTGATCTCCATAGTGGTTGAACTAGTTTGCAGTCCCACCAACAGTGTAGAAGAGTCCCAGTTTCCCCACATTCTCACCAACATTTGTTGTTGTTTGACTTCTTAATGATTGCTATTCTAATTGGGGTTAGATTGGAGAAACAAAAGATCCAGAATAGCCAAAGCAATTCTTAGCAATAAGAACCATGCAGAAGGCATCACAATTCCTGACTTCAAATTATACTACAGAGCTATAGTAGTAAAATCAGCATGCTATTGGCACAAAAGCAGACACATAGACAAGTGGAACAGAAGATACAGAAACAAGTCCACAAACTTATAGCCAATTGATTTTCGACAAAGGTACAAAACACATACGTTGGAAAAAGGACAGTCTTTTCAACAAATGGTTCTGGGAAAACTGGTTATCTACCTGTAAATATTTTCTTTAGCTAATGATAGTAGAGAAAGTGAAAGATAGTTAATACATGAGAAGAATTCAGTACAAGGAAATTTTCCATGGCTGAGGTGGAGAAGGCCTGTGGCAGGGAATTTCCAACAACTAAACCCTCAGAGCAGCTCCCAGGTAACAGCCAATAAGAAAACAGGGACCTCTGTTCTAAAACTGCAATAACCTGAATTTAGCCAGGCACTGAATTCAGCCAATAATCTAAATGAGCTGAGAATTAGATTCTTTCCCAGAACTTCCAAGAGCCTACCATGGGCAGCACTTTGGTTTTGAACTCAGTCCCAAGCAGAGGACCCAGGAGAAAATACCTGGATTTTACTTTTGACTTACATAAATATGAGATACTAAATGAGTATTCATTCCTTTATGATACTAACTTGATGATAAATTTTTACACAAAAAAAGAGAAGGTGAACTCATTTTCCCTTCCTGTGGATATGGCATAGAAGCAGTTCTGGCAGTGGTCCACAGAACTCGATGAGCTGATACTTTCTTCACCTGATAGGCATCAAGTATCAGTTATAGCTTTGAGCCTCTAAGCTCTTAGGGACCTCCCCCTACCATGTTTTCCCTGAAATATTATGAAACATCCTGAAGATATGTTTAGGATGAGAATAAGAATGAGGTAATGAAGTGTCTTTCCTCAGGAAAATCTAAAAATAGGCCATTAGAACTACATCTAGTTATATGATTATATTTTCATAGTAAATAATTCCTTTACAAGATCAAGGGGGTTGAATTACTGAGGATATAGATCCTAGTGAAACAGTTAAGGGTTGGCAGGCAGGTAGATGTTGAAAGACTTAAACATATTCACCTTGGAAACATATTTTTGACTCAGAAGATGATGTAATAGGAAAGTTGTAGAAACTATATTTGATGTGGCAGCCTCCATATTTATAAGAAATCTACCCATCTTCTAAGGTGGATAAGATACCATTGGCCGGGCGTGGTGGTGCGTGCTTATAATCCCAGTACTTTGGGAGGTGGAGACCGGAGGATCCAGGTTCGTGGCCAGCCTCAGCTCTCTCCCTGTCTTTCTCTCTCTCTCTCTCTCTCTCTCTCTCTCTACTTAGTGAGGCCCTCCGCAACTTTGTGAGACCTGGTTTCAAAATAAAGTATAAAAAATAGGGCTGGGGGTGTAGCTCGGAGGTAGAACACCCCTGAGTTCAATCGCCGGTACCGCAAAAAAAAAAAAAAAAGGTACCTTCAATTGAAGCTTTGAAAGATAGCATTGGACAAAGCTACTCCAAATCCCTTAAGAAGTATTTATAGGGAGAGAGTCATTGGTATTCATCTTAATTTTTCTCATTTCTACTGTTCACAGCTGGGCAGTTATTTTTCCATTGTTCCTTAATTATCGATATCTAGTATTCCTTGAAATGGGAGTTCTCTCTTCATCTTTTAATTGTCAAGAATTTGGTCTAGATTGTGCCTCTCTTTTATTGCAGAATGTCTTCTTTTTTTTTTTTTGCGGTTCCGGGGATTGAACGCAGGGGCGTTCTACCTCCGCGCTATACTTCCAGCCCTATTTTTTTTTTATACTTTATTTTGAAACCGGGTCTCACGAAGTTGCAGAGGGCCTCACTAAGGAGAGAGAGAGAGAGAGAGAGAGAGAGAGAGAGAGACAGAGAGAGAGAGAGAGAGACAGGGAGACAGAAAGCGTGCGCGCGCACGCGCGCGCACGCAAGCTGAGGCTGGCCGCGAACCAGGATCCTCCAGTCTCCGCCTCCCAAAATACTGGGATTACTGCAGAATGTCTTCTAAAAGTTCAGGAAAAAGCCATAATTCCTGAGGCATGGTGATTTTCTTTCCTATTTTGTTGTTGTTGTTGTTTTTGTTGTTGTTGTTATTTTCTAAGTTAACTATTTCTGGTCTTAACCCAGAACAAAAGTTCTGGTCTGAGAAAAGTTGGTCTGAGAGTTTCACGTTCAAGACCTGACTCTAAAAAGGTCATAAGACATTACACAAATATTAGATAATAAATGAATATTATTTTAAGCTAATAACTTTGTGATAGTTATTTTTAAGACAGGAGTAGAAGGTGAACATATTTTCTCTCCCTTCCTGAAGTCTAAGGAGATCCATCTTTTTGATGCTCATATAATTAAATCAGTGTTCATTATACTTTGGCTAGAAACCTTTGAGGATAGCACTGAAGAGCACTACTCTGACCCTCTGGGCCTTAGTGTACTCTAAAGTTATACATTTTAATTATCACTATGTTTCAGCCTTCTCGATAGTAGACCCATTTGATATTTTCAATTCATGTTTTGATATCTCTAGAACTAAAAAGGAGGTGGGCCAACTGATGTAAGTCTGGGAACCTAGGAGTTTAAGTCCCTAGGGTGATCTTGAATTCTTTAATAATTCCCATATTTTGTAGAAAATATTCAATATTTCAAAACTTTGAGAACTGTTGATTTAGAGCGGGAACTAGCAAAACAATGGCCCACCAGACAAAATAAACCTATTGCTTATATTTGCAAATAAAGTTTTATTGGAACACAACCATGAACATTTGCTTATGTATTGTTCATAGCTGTTTTCACATAAGGGCAGAGTTGAATAGTTGTAACAAAGAGACTACTGTCCACAAACCAGTGTGTGTTCTGGGGTCAGCCTTCGGGAACTCAATCCTGTATGTGTAAATGTGGTTAAGATATTCAACCTTTTTGTGCCTCTATTTGCTCAACTGTGAAATGGGGTTATGTACATGCAGTGTTCTGTACTAAACATAGAACGTAAGTGCCCTAATCAGCATGATTGATTTTAATATTTCATTCTAAGTGAAAATCCCATCACTGAGAAAGATTTTATGCTATTTGGTATTGTCTGAATGTAACTATTTTAACCACCACTGTTGGTCACTTAGTCTGTACCAGAGAGTATATGGAATGCATTATACAAATCTCATTTAATTCTTAAAATAGCTTTATGAAATATTAATTTCTGTATTATAACAAAGTAAAGGTAAAAGCCAGCATGCATCTTTATGAATATATATTTTGAATATATGTATGTATATGAATATATATATATATATATATATATATCCTAAGTCTTGAATATGTTCAGATGTTAGATATTACAGGTTGTTTTCTCCCAAGGTATTATAGAAATGAAGACAAAGATCTGTATGGTTACTGTGCCCATATGGATTTTCTGTTTGGTCTTTCCCCTTGGGAAAATTAACTTACATTTAATACTTAAAATTCAGCTTATAAATGAGAAATATCTGTCAGTCTGTGACATTTATTTAAAATTAGAGAAACTTCTTTAACCTAGTTTAGAGGGAAATTATAGTGCCATTAAGTGGCCCTTCCTAGTAGGCAGCTATACTACAAAAGGGTCGTTGAGAACATTGTAAAGTGTGCTGAACTGGAGACCTCAAAGGAGGAATAAGATTACATCTGTGAGCTGTGACCCATTTTAAAATATCATCCCCATTTCAGAGATATGAAAACTCTGATAGCTTGCCTAATTTCTTCAATTTCATGTGAAAGGACTGTCAGAACCAGTATTTTTACTTACATATTCTGCTTCTTGAGCATTTCTCTGTATTTTTCTCCAAGAAGTACACACTGTGAGATTCTAACTAAAAGTAGTTTATGACTTACAGCTATTCCTCATGGCATTGAAAAAGATAGTCCGAGAGTTATAACTCAGTGGTAGAGTGCATGCCTAGCATGTGTAAGGACCTGGGTTCAATCCTCAGCACCACAAAAACAAAACAAATGAAAAAGAAAAAGATAGTCCTGTAGGAAAGTAGCAATCAGTTTTACTCCATTCAATATACATTTAAAGAGTAGCAGCTGTATGATATCATTTTGTGCAGTGCTGTGAAGATACGGAAACATTCACATGGTCCTCTGGGAGTCCAGAAACCAGGGGAAAATGTAGACAAAACATATAAAAGGAGGATGATGGCAAGGAATGCAATAAGAACAAATAATATATTCTGATAATACTTTCAGACAGGGGAAGGTAAAAAGTCTTCCTCACTGTTATCTTAATTTGCTGTTATTAAATAAAATATTAAAAGTAGTGTTGCCTCTGATATATTATGTCCAAAAATTTTCTAGGTCATTCATGCAATTATGATACATCAAAGTTTACTGAATTTTTTTTATGTGAGCCATATTTTATCCATATTTGCTATTTCCTGACTTCTGGTTCTAAGAGATAAGTAGGTGTATGCTGCAAGAAAGGATGTATGGCTTCCAAATCTGATGGAAAATCATTAAGAATTAATAAACTACAAACATGGCTTACCTTACCAAAGATATGCACAAACATGGTTAGTTCTCAAAACAGCACCTATAAATTACCAATAAAAATTCCCAATTAGATTATAGATGATGTATTTTGTAATTCCTTACATTGTACCTC
The DNA here is from genome assembly GCA_004027185.1 of Glis glis. Taxonomy (NCBI): domain Eukaryota; kingdom Metazoa; phylum Chordata; class Mammalia; order Rodentia; family Gliridae; genus Glis; species Glis glis. Next base: position 27,348 of record PVJS01016884.1, read on the forward strand.
ATTTTACACTTAACATAAAGAAATCAATCATAACATCTCCATCTAGAAGCAAACCAACACATAATTCAGTATGAAAACGTTAATCTTCACAGTTAGTACAAATACTATAAATTCTCTGTTATAATATCTTAGTTCATTTTATGTTAAAGAGAAAAATCATCTGTGTGAAAATATTAAATTTCACCCCAAATGACAATTAGCATTGAGAGGTATCAGAATACTCAGAAACCAGGTTATCCTTGAATTTAAAATTGTAAAATTAACATGTCCTAGATATCATAATTTTCCTGTATTAATAAACTAAAGTAATCTATAAATAGACTAAAATGTTTAGGAATAACCATCAACATAAATAATCTCATTGTTGGTTTGTTGGAATATGATAATGTAAGGATGAAATCTAATGAATTACATTATATTCTATTAGGACAAAATGGTGTCAATAGAGATTTTATTTTTTGAAAAACAAAGATTGAGAAAGTGTAGGAAAGATCAGCAGGGAAAAAAAAACATAGAGAAGCAAATATTCTCTTAGAAGGGAGACTTGACTGAAAATATTGCAGTTCCCTTGACTTGGCCATTTCTAACCTGATCAGTTTCTTTTTTCAAGACCCCATTGAGTATTTGGCTAGTTCTTCAGAAATATGCACTGTTTCAGAGAGGTTATAGGCCTCCTAAATTCCATTTATTGTCCTCAGGTTAAGAAGACAGGTTTTAGAAGCTGAAGCCTCCTTAGTGAATAGTGTTTACAACCACACACCCACTCTCACCCATTTTTGGTACATGAACAAAATCAGATTTCCAAAGAACAGACCATGGTTTGTGGCTAGCAATATAAATATAATTGGTAGGAGTCTTTTCTAGACTGCCACCAGGACTTTTTCAGTCTTCCTTCTCTTTTTGCTTTGCACCACATACGTGGACACTGAACCTCTAAAAACAACCACAAGAAACATCAAAATTATTTTCTACCAATACTACTCACATAGAGATTATTCTAGACCATAGAACACGTATAATATATATTTTAATAAAACTGTTTTTCATTAAAATTTCAAAAAATGTATTCTAAAATATCACTTATCTCAGTGAAATTTCTGAAATGTATAGGTTTTTAAAAACATATTTTCCTGGAAAGAGCTTCTCATCTCTCCAGAATGTTGAATGAGTTTTTAATTAAATCCTGATATTCTCACTACTGAGTTAAAGAGATTATGCTGCTAATCCATAAATATTATACATTTGCTCAAGTATTTTCCTCATTACTGAAAATATACTTTTCAATATACAGAATAATTATAGAAATATAGTGTCATGTTATCATGGATACCATCTCTCTAACTCAAAGGGAATTTTTTAGTTGGATAGACAATGTGTAAAACACATTATATATATATATATATATATATATATATATATATATATATATATACATGTGTGTGTGCATATTATATATCCAACCAAAAACATATATATTATAATGTGAAGTCCATATTATACATACACATTGATAAAATATAATTAATATGGACCCGATATCTCTATTTCTACCATATAATGGTATATAAGTACACTCATCTGCTTGATTCATATAGGCATATACATCTTGAATCCAACAATTATGTCTTTGTGAAATCAAACAAGGGTCATTCTACTTGTGGAATTACCCAAAGCAAAATGTGGATATAGTCACTTAGTCTTTCAAAATGAGTAGTGCTAGCCAAGTTTAATACTTGTGTTGGGACTTATGCCACAGTCAAAATAAGTTTTCATTCCAAATTGCTACCTGGAATAGGTAAGAAACAAGAATATCAGGTAATCAGCTGTGCTAATGAGAAATAACAGTGTTGTGGTATGACTCTCAAAGGATCTTTTTATTATTTCAACAACATAGTATACTGAATATATGCAGATAATGAGAAAGAGTCATAAGAGAAAAAAGAACTATCTTTTATAAGCATAAAATTAGTATAGTTCTTGAAAGAAAATGAAATTCAACCTCATTCTAAGAAAGGTACAAAGCTAAAACTTAAGGAAAAGTGTTGGCATGGCCAAGACCTCCAAATGGAAACAAAATTAAGGCCTTCCTTTCTGCTCATCAGTAATTATCAGTATGCATAAATTAAGATTGCTCATTGCTTGGTGCAGTGGTGCATGCCTATAATCCCAGTACTGAGGAGTCTAAGCCAGGAGGATCACAAATTCTAGGCCATCCTCAGCAACTTAGCAAGACTCTCAGCAACTTAGCAAGGCCCTGCTTCAAAATAAAAATTAAAAAGGGCTGGAGGTACAGTTTGGAGGTAGAATGTCCCCTGGTTCAATTCCCAGTACTTCAAAAATAAAATATATATGTTATTCCATAATTTTTCATATATATGTAGAACTTTCATATTATATATTTGGCACATATACTAGATTATATGGTATCTAAATGAAACTTCTTAGAATAACATGGCCAGAGTGTGTAGATATAGAACAGAGGACACTGACTAGCGCAATTTATGAATATTTCTAGGTAACATACATATATATAACAAAGAGTGATCATTTTTTGGGGGGGGATGTGCTAGGGATTGAACCTGGGGCATTTTACCTCTGAGCCACACTTCTTGCCCTATTTCATTTTTTGTTTGAAATA
>PVJS01016885.1:0-36878 GCA_004027185.1 Glis glis
ATCCATCCACCCATCCATCCATCCATCCACACATCCATCCATCCATCCATCCATCCATCCACCCACCCACCCATCCATCCACCCATCCATCCATCCACTGCCAAGCCACTGGTCTGTCAGTCCATCTCTTCCACCTGTCCACCCACCATTTGTTTATACGTTGATGTAGACACTTATTTATGTGTCTAGTCTACTCATGCTCCACTTGTCCATCACGGCTCCATTCATTCATTCATTCATTCAATCATTCAATCATTCACCTGTTCATCATCCATCCCACTGTTTGCCCTCGACCCCCCCAGATATGACAGGGCTCACTGTGCTCCGGGCCTCCACCCTACCCACCCCTGCCGCCATCTGAGTCTTGTCTACATGTCTGCCTGTCTGTCTGTCTGTCTGTCTGATCATCCATAACACAGCATGTGCTGGAGTGATTCGCTCATGTTCTGTCCTCCAGGATGACTGGGAAGGGACCCTCGGGCCTCTGCCAGGTGGAGGGATGAGTCTCCAGGGCGGGAGGAAGGATGGAAGGCTGCCATCAATGCTGCCGGATGGGCGAGAACGGGGCGGGAGACAGGTGGAAACAGCAGCCAGAAAAGGGGTATTCAACTGTGGGGGCGCACGCCTGTCAGCCAGTACTTTGGAGGCTGAGACAGGAGGATAGTAGGTTCAAGTCAAGCCTCAGCAATGTAGCGAGACCCTCAGCAACTTAGCCAGACCCTGTTTCAAAATAAAAACTGGAGAGGGTTGGGGGAGGGGAAGGTGGTAGAATGCCCCTGGGTTCAATCCCCAGTACGAACATAAATAAAAAAAAAGTCAAAAGGGCTGGGGGTGGAGCTCAGAGGCAGACCGCGCCTGGGTTCAATCCCTAGTACCTCAACAACAACAAAAGGAATGTGTGTCTTCCAGTCTCCTCTGATGCTCTCTGACCTTTTGATTTTTGCATAAGGGTACATCTATGTGCTCAGGCCTCAGAGCCCCTTTAGATCCTCTGTGTGTGTGTGTGTGTGTGTGTGTGTGTGTGTGTGTGTTTATTACTGGGGATGGAACCCAGGGGTATTTTACCTCTGAGCTACACCCCCAGCTCTTTTTATTTATTTATTTATTTATTTATTTATTTATTTATTTATTTATTTTTATTTTTTTGCTGTTCCAGGGATTGAACCCAGGGGCGTTCTACCTCCGAGCTACACCCCTGGCCCTATTTTATATATATACATTTTTTTTGTGTGTGTGTGTGGAACCGGGGATTGAACACGGGGGCGTTCTACCTCCGTGCTACGCCCCCGGCCCTATTTTTTATACTTTATTTTGAAACCGGGTCTCACGAAGTTGCGGAGGGCCTCACTAAGGATAGAGAGAGAGAGAGACAGAGAGAGACAGAGACAGAGAGAGAGTTGAGGTTGGCTGCGAACCCAGATCCTCCAGTCTCTGCCTCCCAAAGTACTGGGATTACAAGTGTGCGCCACCACACCCGGTCTAGACTTTATTTTTGAAACCGGGTCTCACAAAGTTGCAGAGGGCCTCACTAAGTAGCTGAGGCTGGCCGAGAACCCAGGATCCTCCGGTCTCCGCCTCCCAAGTACTAGGATTACAAGCATGCGCCACCACGCCCGGCTCTTATTTTTTATTTTGAAACAGGGTCTTGCTAAATTACTGAGGACCTCTCTAAGTTGCTGAGACTGTCCTTGAATCTGCGATCCTCCTGTCTCAGCCTCCCAAGTACTGGGATTACAGGTGTGCACCACCTCACCTAGTTTAGATCCTTCTTCTTAATGGCTGCAGGGTTCCAGCATCAGGACAGACCCTGGTGTAATTTACTGTCCCCTCTTTTTTTTTTTTTAATACTTACTGGGGATTGAACCCAGGGCCATTCTACCTCCGGGCTATACCCCCAGCCCTATTTTTTATTCTTTATTTTGAAACCCGGTCTCATTAAGTTGCTGAGGCTGGCGGTGAACCCGGATCCTCCTGTCTCAGCCTCCCAAGTACTGGGATTACAAACGTGCATCACCACACCCGGCTTTATTTTTTATTTCAAAACAGGATCTCACTCAGTTGCTGAGGCTGGCCTCCAACCTTTGACCCTCCTGTTTCAGCCTGTCAAGTAACAGGGATGACAGACGTGTGCCCCTGCGCCTGGCTTACCATTCCCTCTGGATGGACATTTAGACATCTCTGCTCCCTCACGACCAGACTGTCGCAGTGGGCAAAACCACAGGAGGGCATTCCCACAAGAGGAAGCACAAACGACCAATAAAAATAACAAATTCGACTTCGTGGGTTAGAACCACAACGGAATAGCGCGGCAGAATTCCTCTTAAGAGATAACGCCCAGCACAGTGACACATTTGTTACGGCCCCTCAAACCATAGTAGACGTGAGATCTGTGTGCTTCACAGCGTATAAATCTTACCCTGACATCGTTGTTAATGTTTCTATTGAGCCGGGCGTGGTGGTGCACGCTTGTCATCCCAGTACTTGGGAAGTTGAGAGACAGGAGGATCGCAGGTTCGTGGCCAGCCTCAGCTACTTAGTGAGGCCCTCCGCAACTTAGTGAGACCCTGTTTCAAAATAAAGAATAAAAATCGGGCTGGGGGTATAGCTCGGAGGTAGAATGCCCCTGGGTTCAGTCCCCAGGACCGCAAATAAATAAATAAATAAATGTTTCTATTGTAAGCCGGGTGTGGTGGTGCATGCCTGTAATCCCAGTACTTGGGAGGCTCAGAAGGATCGCAGGTTCGAGGTCAGCCTCAGCAACTTAGCAAGGCCCTCAGCAACCTAGTGAGACCTTCAGCAACTTAGTAAGACCCTGTTTCAAAATTAAAAAGATTAAAATGGCTGGGGGTGTAGCTCGAGGTAGAATGCCTCTGGGTTCAATTCCCAGTACCACAAAAAAAAAAGTAAAAATAGGAGAGAGATGCAAAGACAGAGACAGAAAGAGAGAGAGAGAGAGAGAGAGACCCCCAAACCAGAGGGCCCCAGAGTGGAGACCGCATGGCCTGCAGATGCACCCAGCCATGTCTGCACATATGGCTCCCAGTGGGGACCTCTCCCCTGACCAGTGTCACATCCCGATTAGAGAAGAGAAATCCCAGGTCCACTCACCAGCTATTAACTCTCCTAGTGGCTGTGGCTGGGAGCAGGTGCGACTTGGGCCGGCGGTGAATCTCCCTCTGTTTATTACTACCATCATGAGCTGTTGGGAACAGCTGCTATGTAGGAGGACACCCCAGAGACTCCGACACGAGTGGGCAGGCAGGCAGGGGACCACTGGGGACACTGGCCCATCTCTGCTTCTTGGGAGAAACCTGGGAAGCAGCAGGGGCCAAGATCCAGGGCGCCCCTGTCCTGCCCTGCTGAGCTGCCTAGGGTACCATCTCAGCCTCTCTGATTACCCGAAAGGTGTCCGGAAGCACCCTTTCTGCCTCAGAATCTAGGGACGGGGGGTCGGGATTCCCTGATCTAACACCTGGGTGACCTGGGGCCTGGGCAAGTTTCAATGTCCACGCCTGTCAAACAGGGCGATGTCCCAGTCAGGTGGGGTGTGGGACAGTAATTCTGGGGCTCTGGCACCGCTGGCTCCAAGGACTTGTTCAAGGTCACCTCTGTCTCCGTACAAGAGCGGCAGGGCCTGGCAGACCCTGAGGAGCATCCTGGGGGCCGGAGGTGAAGGGGTCACCAGCTGCTCGGACTCTTTGAGGCTCTGTGGCGGGGAGCGTGCTCCGAGCCAGCAGCCATGTTCTAAGGTGTTCCAAAAACTGTTTCCAGCCTCAGCCACTGAGAGGCAGGGAGCACAGGACCTGGGACAGACGAGGGTGCCAAGGCTGGGGCAGAGCCCAAGCTCTTGACCCACCCGCCCTGCCCAGCACCCTCAGCCCCAGGTTCCAGGTCTCCACGGGCACCCTGGACCGCTGGGCCCTCGGGAACTTCTCCAGCATCGGGCCCAACCTGGGACCTTCTCGGCCTTCTGGTGACAGGCCAGGGGACACCTGACCCTCCTCAGCGACTGGTCCTGCCTGGACCTCACCTTTGGCTCTGGATCATTCTGAAGAAGGAGGTCCCCATTCCTGGTACATCTCACACCCTCCAGCCCCACCACGAGCACCACCCCAACCGGGGTAAAAGGAGCACCCCTGTATTGAATGAGACTGAAATCCCAAGGCAAAGACAGGATCTAGGAGGTGACCCAGTGGCCACCAAGACTGCGTCAACTGCCGTGTGTGTGTGTGTGTGTGTGTGTGTGTGTGTGTGTGTGTGTGTCTGGTGAACCGGCCAGAGGAGAACCAGGGCCTCGCTTGGGCTGGAGGGGTCTTGCCACCCAGCCAGCCCCCAGATCAGCGGACCCGGCTCCCTGCCACCCATCCTAGTCTCTCCATTAACACATAAGAATCATTAGGCTCCATCCAGAGACCCCGATCATAAACCAGCGGGTCCTGGGGGCCCCGGTCGGGCAGGCGTGTGGCACCCAGGGGCAGGTGCCCGGCGCCCCGCCCCGCCCGGCCCTCCACGCCGAGCCTCTTCCCCGATCAATTTTATGAAGGCAGCTCGAGGTTGTGTCAATGTTTCCGCTACCGCTTTATGCCCCTGTTTAAAAATTCTTAATTAAGCAGGTTTTTTCTGTTTACACTTGAACTAATTACACTTTTAAAACCAACAATAAAACATTAGGCCCAGGCTATTAAAGGCTTCGATGAGGGCCTGCGGCGCGGCCCATCGGGGCAATTCAGGAACTGGGCCCTTCCACGGGAGATAGGATCGCCGGGTGGCAGGCGGGTGCCCGGTTTCCCTCAAGAGGGTCCCGGAGCCTTATCCACTTTCCGGAGGGTGGGGTGGGAGACGACAGGCGGCCGGATGGGCCTCGCTTCCGCCGGCCCCGGCGGCTATTGATCGGCTCGCCCGCCCCGTTGGCCCATCTTCCTGGGCATCCTCGGAAGACGGGGTGTGTGCCGGGGAGGGCCCCGCTGAGCTGGAGGGAGGCCCAGAGGCTTGAGGGGACCCCAGGCCCAGTTCTCAGTCACCCACAGCAGAGACCCTCAGAGGGTGCCCAGTAGAAAGTTTGGTGGCCCGCTTCTGTGACAATCGAAAGGGCAGGGTTGGGACTGGGGCCTCATTTGCAGGCTCAAGGGTCCCTGTTGGGTTCCAGATGGAGCCCTGGCTCTTCTGGTGGGTGCCCGAGGCTCTGTACGATCTGGACCCAAGCCCCAGGCCTGCCTGGCCTCCTCCCCCCACCAGGAACATTGCCCTGGTCACTTACGGCCACTCCAGATGCGTGGTCAGCCACGGCTCCTGGGTGGACTTGGTGGCACGAAATGTCCCCCTCCAACTCAGGTCTCATCTGACCCCCAGGCCCAGCACGATGGCTCCCAAGGATGGCTCCCCAAGCCTGATGTCAGCCTCCTGTGCACGATGGGACCCTCAGGGTTTCCGGGGTGCCGGGCACTTCCTATAAGTTGCCAAATGAACATAGGTAACTCAGGACGCTTCTGAGGAAGGCTGCAGGCTCTTCCGCAGCCATCCGGGGCTTTGGGCCACCCTGTCCAGGCTCCATGGAAGGTTCCAGGCCTGTGCTTTGCACCCCGGGCCACAACCAAGAGGCCCTGGCCACTGTCCCAGGCCCGCCGTCCAGACAGCACATTGGGCCCACGGTCTTCCTCGTGTCCCCCATGTTGGCCACAGCCCCATGGCCACCTTCTACCCCATCTCCTGACTGGAGATGCTGCCCTGGTCCCCCACCAGCCCCCATTTAGTTCCTCCGGCACCCCAAGTCCTTATCCCCAAGTCCCCCTGGGACATGTTCCCCTCACAATGCCCCAAGGCCCTTGCCCACTCTGGGGCCTCCCTCCGCAGCTCAGGTCAAGCCTCTAGAGACCAGGCTTGGCAAACTCTTTGTGCAAAGGCCAGAGAGCTGGTATGTCACTCTTTGCAGGCACACTGTCTCTGTGGGGATTGCTCAGCTCAGCTGGGGCAGGGAGAGAGCCACAGAATGGAGGCAAGTGGGTGGGGGCGTGGCTGTGTGTCAATAAAACTTTATTTATAAAATCAGGCACAGAATCGGGCATGATGGCGCACACCTGCAATCCCAGTACTTAGGAGGCTGAGACAGGAGGATGTGGGTTCAAGGCCAGCCCCACTGACTTAGTGAGACACTCAGCAACTTAGCAAGACCCTATTTCCAAAGAAAAAATAAAAACATCTGGGAGTGTAGCTCGGAGATGGCATGCCCCTGGGTTCAATCCCCAGCACCAAAACAACAACAACAACAAAATGGGCCACAGAGCCTTGGGCCATAGCTTTCTGACACCTGGTGTAGACCACCCTCAACATTGACTTCAGGGGGCGGGGGAGGACAGAGATATTGCTGTTATCTCTTCTGTTCACAAGCACCCTCCACTGACCCATCAGACTTCATTTATAAAACACAAGGAGAAGCCGGACATGGTGGTGCATGCTTGTAATCCCAGGATTTGGGAGTCTGAGACAGGAGGATCGCAGGTTTGAGGACAGCCTCAGCCTCAGAAAATAGACTTTCATCAACCTAGTGAGACCCTGTTTCTTTCTCTTTTTTTTTTTTTTTTTTTTTTTTGCAGTACTAGGAATTGAACCCAAGGGCATTCTACCTCCAAGCTACATCACTGGCCCTATTTTATTTTTTATTTTGAAACAGGCAGAGTCTCACTAGGTTGATAAAGATCTCACTACTTGCTGAGGCTGTCCTCAAACCTACAGTCCTCCTGGTCTCAGCCTTCCAAGTACGGGGATTACAAGCATGCGCCACCACGCCCGGCTAAGACCCTGTTTTAAAATAAAAAATAAGCCGGGCGTGGTGGCGCACGCTTGTAATCCCAGTACTTTGGGAGGTGGAGACCGGAGGATCCGGGTTCACGGCCAGCCTCAGTGCACAGTGCGCGTGCGCACTCTCTCTCTCTCCTCTCTCTCTCTCTCTCTCTCTCTCCCCCTCTCTCTCTCCCTCTCTCTCTCTCTGTCTCTCTCTCTCTCTCTCTCTCTATCTATCTAGTGAGGCCCTCCGCAACTTCGTGAGACCCGGTTTCAAAATAAAGCATAAAAAAATAGGGCCGGGGGTGTAGTGCGGAGGTAGAACACCCCTGGGTTCAATCCCCGGTACCGCAAAAATAAATAAATTAATTAAAAAAATAAAAAATAAGCCGGGCATGGTGGCACATGCTTGTAATCCCAGTACTTGGGAGGCTGAGACCGGAGGATCCGGGTTCGCGGTCAGCCTCAGCTACTTAGTGAGGCCCTCTGCAACTTAGTGAGACCCGATTTCAAAATAAAGTATAAAAAATAGGGCCGGGGGTGTAACTTGGAGGTAAAACGCCCCTGGGTTCAATCCCTGGTACTGAAAAGAAAGAAAGAAAGAAAGAAAGAAAGAAAGAAGGAAGGAAGGAAGGAAGGAAGGAAGGAAGGAAGGAAGGAGAAGGGGAAGGGAAGGGAAGGGAAGGGAAGGGAAGGGAAGGGAACGGAAGGGAACGGAAGGGAACGGAAGGAAGGAAGAAAGGAAGGAAGAAAGAATAAAAAAATTGGGCTGGGGCCGGGCCTGGTGGCACACGCTTGTAATCCCAGTACTTGGGAGGCAGAGACCGGAGGATCTGGGTTCGCGGCCAGCCTCAGCTACTTAGTGAGGCCCTCCGCAACTTCGTGAGACCCGTTTCAAAATAAAGGATAAAAAATAGGGCCGGGGATGTAGCTCGGAGGTAGAACGCCCCTGGGTTCAATCCCCGGTACCGCAAAAAAAAAAAAATCGGGCTGGGGGTGTCGCTCGGAGGTAGAATGCCCCTGGGTTCAACCCCCAGTACCACAAAAAATAAATAAATAAATAAATAAATAAATAAATAACATAGGGTTGAGGGTGTAGCTCAGAGGTAGAATACCCCTGGGTTCAATCCCCAGTATCACCAAAAAAAAAAAAAGAAAGAAAATAGGACTGTGTGGTTCAGTAGAATGCCCCTGGGTTCAATCCCCAGTACCAAATAAAATGAAATACAAAATAAATTCAAAATCCCCATCCCTTTCGGGACCACGCACATGAACGACCTGCAGCAGATCCTCATGTCTGAGCCTCAGTTTCCCCAACTCTAAGCTAGCCACGACTGACCTTCGGGCCCTTCTAGCCTTCCTCACCAGCTGTGCCCCCTCCGTGTGGGCTTGCACCCTCCCGGGATGGAGCGCTCACCCCATCCGGGACCCTCGAGGTGGCTGAGGCTCGTGTGTCAGGCTGGGCCCAGACGCGGGTCTGAGGAAGGTTCTTCTGGGAAGAGGTGGAGCCGGTTCTCAGAAGCCCAGAGACCCTGAGGGACTCCATGCTCTTCTCAGAAATGCTCCCCCACCCTGACGCGGGAAGAGGCCTGGGCAGGAGTCCTGGGGGGCTGCGGGCAGGGGGATCAGCAGCCGCCCAGCTCCACGGCGTCCCCCACCCCAGGCCCATGCCTCCTGCCTGTCCCCGAAGACCCCCACCCTTCCGCCCAGTGTCCCTTGCCGGCCCCGGTGCTTGTTCGGCCTTCGTCTTGAGCTCCCTGGGTCAGAGCGGAGACGCTGTGCATCCTCCCATCCGCCGCCCCGGCCCGCTGCCCACCGCGCCCACAGTCCAGCTTGGATGCCCTCCCCATGGCAGAGGGGACATCGCCTCGGCATGAGGCCTGTCCTTCCACGTGGCTCAAGCCAAAGGGTCACACTGGATGCAAAAGCCTCTCTAAAGTGGAACACCTCACCCAGGCGTGGTGGCGCACGCTTGTCATCCCAGTACTTAAGAGGCTGAGACCGGAGGATCCGGGTTCGCGGCCAGCCTCACCTACTTATTGAGGCCTCCGCAACTTAGTGAGACCCTGTTTCGAAATACAGAATAAAAAAATAGGGCTGGGGGTGTAGCTTGGAAGTAGAATGCCCCTGGGTTCAATCCCCGGTACCACAAAAATTAAATAAGTAAGTAAATAAATAAATAGATAAAACAGGGTCTCACTAAGTTGCAAGGGCCTTGCTAAGTAGCTGAGGCTGTCCTCCAACGTGTGATCCTCCTGTTTCAGCCTCCCAAGTACTGGGATGACAGGCATACACCAGCACACTCAGCTGTCAGCCTGATTTTTTTTTTTATTTTATTTTGAGACAGGGTCTCGCTAGGTTACTGAGCGTCTCACTACTTGCTGAGGCTGTCCTTGAACCTGTAATCCTCCTGTCTTAGCCTCCCAAGTACTGGGATGACAGGCGTGCGCCACCACGGCCTGTGGATGGGAGAATTCCTGACCTTTCTTCCTTCCCTCTTCCTTGCCTCCTTCTTCTCTTCCATTCTCCTCCCTCCCTTCCATGTCGGGCTCCAGAGAGAGGACCCTGAGCAAAACCAGGCCGCCCTCCCTCCCAGGGCCTCGACGGGCAGAAGGCAGATGGCTCACTGTACACAGGAGGCATCTGCCCCTGTTCCCATCCCCGGGGGAGCTGCTTCAGCACTATGCCTAGCTCACCCTCCCCGCAAATCACCCTGGTTTTGCACATGGGGAAACTAAGGCCTGAGAAGTCCAACACCTTAGCACACCAAATTCCAACCCAGGTCCAGCTGCCTCCAGAAAATTCTCAGCGGAGCCAGGCTCAGCCTCACCCCACCATCAATTTCCAAACACATAGACATTTTTTTCTCAAACACTCAATGTCCATTGGCCCAAGATACTGGGGAACCCCTCCCACCCTGGCAAGTATTGTGCGTGGGGGGGATACTGGGGACTGAACCCAGGGGTGTTCTACCTCTGAACTACACCCCTAGCCCTTTTTATTTTTTATTTTGAAACCAGCACACCCAGCTGTCAGCCTGATTTTTTTTTTTTATTTTATTTTGAGACAGGGTCTCGCTAGGTTACTGAGAGTCTCACTACTTGCTGAGGCTGTCCTCGAACCTGTGAGCCTCCTGTCTCAGCCTCCCAAGTACTGGGATCACAGGTGTGCACCACCGCACCCGGCTGTTATTGTTATTGTTTCCCTGGCACTAACCAGACCCAGCAGGCACAGACTCTGGGCTCTAGCGTTGACCCATCTGTAAGTGACCACGTCCTCCACTACTGCAGGCATCCCCCTTTCACAGATGGGGAAACTGAGGCCTGGAGCAGGAGAATGAATTGCCCAAGTCCTGTTAGGACCCCCGAGCTCCCTGCTCATCAGTGCCTCCCCTGCTCTGAGCCTTTGGGCTGGGGCGTCTGTGTCCAGTTACATCGCACCCCAGCCTGGGATGTTCCTGAGAAGGGGCCTAGTAGGCCGGGCGTGGTGGCGCACGCTTGTAATCCCAGTACTTGGGAGGCTGAGACAGGAGGATCCAGGTTCCCGGCCAGCCTCAGCTACTTAGTGAGGCTTTCTGCAACTTAGTGAGGCCCGGTTTCAAAATAAAGGATAAAAAATAGGGCCGGGGGTATAGCACGGAGGTAGAATGCCCCTGGGTTCAGTCCCCGGTACCGCAAAAAATATGGGGTGCTGCTCAGGTGACATGAGATTGTCAGAGGCTCTGGGAAACGAAGATTAATGACATGACAACCAGCTGTCACAGTGTGTCATGTAACTGATCCTGGCGCTAAATATCACTTAATCTAATCCTCAGGAGAGGAGGGCACGGCCCACTGGGCTTCCTCCTTTTCCTTTCTGATGAGTCAGCGGAGGTTCAAAGAGGCGGAGACCAGAAGGAGCAGAAGGCGGAGGGACGGCTCGTGCAAAGGTCCTGAGGCAGCAAAGCCAGGCAGCTGGTGTGGCAGGAGCTGAGTAGGTGGGGGAGCCTCAGAGAGCAGGTGGAGGTGTGAGAAGGAGGGGAGAGGGGATGAGGTGCAGTCCCAAGGACCCTGCAGGAAAAGGGGGACAAGGACTGAGGAATGGGGTGCAAAGGTGGGGAAATGTGACTAGATTAGGGGCATATTTAATTGTATTAATTACTTTATTTATTTTGGGTACTGGGGATTTTTTTTTTTTTTGCGGTGCTGGGGATTGAACCCAGGGGCGTTCTACCTCCGAGCTACACCCCCAGTCCGATTTTTTATTCTTTATTTTGAAACAGGGATTCAGTAAATTGCGGAGGGCCTCACGAAGTAGCTAAGGCTGGCCATGAACTCGGATCCTCCTGTCTCAGCCTCCCAAATACTGAGATTACAAGTGTGCGCCACCACGCCCGACTGCAGCACCCCATTTTTGTGGTACTGGGGATCGAACCCAGGGGCGTTCTACCTCTAAGCTACACCCCCAGCCCTATTTACTTTATTATGAAATAGGGTCTCCCTAAGTCACTGGGGCTGGCCGCGAACCTACAATCCTGTCTCAGCTTCCCAAGTACAGGGATGACAGGCATGTGCCACCATGCTGGCTACAGCGCCCCATTTTCCAGATGTGGAGCCTGAGGCTCTGGGAGGAGCCGCCCTCTTCCAACAGCTGGGCTGCGGAAGATAAAGCCATGAGCAGTTATCAGCCGCGCCTGACGGATGAGCTGAGAATTCCTCACCGGCTGAGGCGCCCATCGATCCGGCGTCCCAGCCTCCGTGGCCGGCCACGATTAATTTATGTGGAACTGGAGAACACTAATTAAGTCTGTTTAAGAGGAAGTTAACTTTAATGCCCTGGCCGCCCGTGTAAGCACTGTTGGATCAGCGGAGGCTCCACCAGCGCCAGGAACACCCTGGTCTTGGTGCCGCCACCTGCCCCAGGAAACCAGCCAGCAACTGGTCTGCACTGGAACCGACGCTGGTCTGTCACCCGCCATCGGGCCACTGAGACCGGGCTTTGGCACCCGGCAGCTCTAACCAACCCCAGCACAGTGCACAAAGGGCCCAGGGCTCCCAGATTGGAGGTGCCCTGCACATGGCGCACCCTAAGCAGCCCGGACAGGCCTACTGCGGGCCACTGGGCTGTGGGCGGCGGACCAGTGACAGTATCACAGCGCGCCTCCTGCAAACCAGCTCTGGTCTCACTGTGAGACCATCTGTAGGTTGAGCACAAAGGCCGGTATACAGCAGGTGCTCAATCAATGCTGGCTGAATCACAGACCCTCCTTGCACTCAGGGGGGTGTGACCTTGAGAACAAATGAAGGCACTTCCTTTCCCTGCTCAAGACTCTCTATGGCTCCCCAGTGCCCTCCCCATGGGACCCAAGATCCTTCACAGACCCTGGAACAGCGGCCCTGTCTGCCCTCGTCACCAAGCCGTGTGTGTGTGTGTGTGTGTGTGTGTGTGTGTGTGTGTGTGTGTCTGCATGGTACCAGGGATTGAACCCAGGAGCATTCTACCTCCAAGCTACATCCCCAGCCCTGTTTTTCTTAATTCTTTATTTTATTTTATTTATTTATTTATTTATTTATTTATTTATTTATTTATTTATTTTTTGCGGTACCGGGGATTGAACCCAGGCTACACCCCCGGCCCTATTTTTTTATACTTTTATTTTGAAACCGGGTCTCATGAAGTTGTGCAGGGCCTCACTAGGTAGAGAGAGAGAGAGACAGGGAGAGAGAGAAAGAGAGAGAGAGAAAGAGCGTGAGAGAGCTGAGGCTGGCTGCGAACCCGGATCCTCCAGTCTCCGCCTCCCAAAGTACTGGGATTACAAGCATGTGCCACCACGCCCGACCTAAATCTTTATTTTATTTATTTATTATTATTATTATTATTATTATTATTGTGGTACTGGGGATTGAACCCAGGGGCATTCTACCTCTGAGCTACACCCCCAGCCCTATTTTTTATTCTTTATTTTGAAACAGGCTCTCACTAAGTTGTGGAGGGCCTCACTAAGTAGCTGAGGCTGGCTGCGAACCCGGATCCTCCTGTCTCAGCCTCCCAAGTACTGGGACTACCACACTATTACACCTGGCCCTTAGATTATTTATTTATTTATTCATTTATTATTTTAGGAGCGTGGATCTGTGGAAGGAAAAAGAAACCTTCAAAGTATGTATTTCCTTTCTTGGAATTCAGACATTCCAATCCCCATCCCCTAAAAGCTGAGGCCAAGATCAGGGCTCTGTCAGGGCGGGTGAGCCAGGAGGTCCAGGAAAAAAGCCACTAGGGATGGTCAATGAGCTGTCACCCATTGGTCACCGGGGCTCAGTCCCCCTGGGGACCTCGGAGGGACCTCCAGGAACACGCTGCTGAGCCTTGCTCCTCCTTCAAGGAGGGACGAGCCCAGTGTCATAACAATCAAAGGCACAGCTGTGCGCCGGGCATGGTGGTGAGCACCGCTAATCCCAGTACCTGGGAGGCTGCGACTGGAGGACTGTGAAGTCCAGACCAGCCTCAGCAACTTAGTGAGACTCCTTCCTTTCTTTCTTCCTTCCTTCCTTCCTTCCTTCCTTCCTTCCTTCCTTCCTTCCTTCCTTCCTTTCTTTCTCTCTTTCTATCTCTCTTTCTCTCTTTCTCTCTCCCTTTCCTCTTTCTCTCTTTCTCTCTCTACTTTCTCTTTCTTTCTTTCTTTCTTCTTTCTTTCTTTCTTTCTTTCTCTCTCTCTCTTTCTTTCTTTCTCTCCCTCGCTCCTTTCTCTCTCTCTCTCTCTCTCTCTCTCTCTCTCTCTTTCTCTGTACTGGAGATTGAACCCAGGGACATTCTACCTCCAAGCTACACCCCCGGCCCTATTTTATTTTTATTTTGAAACAGGGTCTTGCTAGGTTGAAGAGAGTCTCTCTACTTGCTGAGGCTGTCCTTGGAGCTGTGATCCTCCTATCTCAGCCTCCCAAGTACTAGGATTACAGGTGTGCACCACCATGCCTGGCTACAAAATAAAAAAAATAAAAAGGGCTGGGGAGCCGGGCATGGTGGCGCACGCTTGTAATCCCAGTACTTGGGAGGCTGAGGCAGGAGGATCGGGGTTCATGGCCAGCCTCAGCTACTTAGTGAGGCCCTCCGCAACTTAGTGAGACCCAGTTTCAAAATAAAGGATAAAAAATAGGGCCGGGGGTGTAGCTCGGAGGTAGAAGGCCCCTGGGTTCAATCCCCAGTACCACACACACACACACACACACACACACACACGCGCACATCTTGGTGGCATAGACTCCTCCAGCTGTGTGGTGAGGGCAGACAGGGCCACTGTTCCAGGGCCTGTAAAGGACCCTGGGCCCTGTGGGGAGGGCACTAGGGAGCCACCGCCACCCTGGAGTCCAACAGGACTGAGGGGCTGAGACAGGGCCTGCCACCGGGGGCGGCGATGAGTGTCATCCAAGGTGAAGCTGCAGGTGGAAGCCGCCGATAAACAGCTCCACAAATAAATCACCGGGAGAATTTCAGGAGCCATAACCTCTTAGAGGAATAAAATAGGGCCCCGGGTGATAGAGAGATGACGGGCCCTGCGGCTGGGGGCACGGGCGGGAAGTGGCGCTGAAGCTGAAACTTCAGGGAGCAAAGATGGAAAGAGGCCGGCCGTGGTGGCGCACGCTTGTAATCCCAGTACTTGGGAGGCTGAGACCAGAGGATCCAGGTTCGCGCCCAGCCTCAGCTACTTAGTGAGGCCCTCCGCAACTTCGTGAGACCCTGTTTCAAAATAAAGAATAAAAAATAGGGCTGGGGGTGGAGCTTGGAGGTAGAACACCCCTGGGTTCAACCCCCCAGTACCGCAAAAAAAAAAAAAAAAGATGGAAAGGAGTGGAGGGAGGGGCCCCGGGCTGAGGCAGGGCACTGGGAGGTTTGTGCAATGGAGGGAGCAGGTGGGGGGCAAAGCCTGAGGAGTCAGAGGCCGCCGAGGCCAGCTGACGTGGGTTTTCTCCCCAGAGCACTGGGGAGCCATGAGTGGCTCTTGAGCAGGGGAGGGATGTGAATGGATTTTTGTTCTTTGTGTGTGTGTATGTGTGTGCATGCACGCGTGTGTGTGTGTGTGTGTGTGTGTGTGTGTGTGTTTTGTTTTGGTACTGGGGATTGAACCCAGGGGCATTCTACCTCCAAGCTACACCCCAGTCCTATTTTATTTTTATTTTGAAACAGGGTCTCACTAGGTTGATGAGAGTCTCACTACTTGCTGAGGCTGGTCTCGAACCTGCGATCCTCCTGTCTCAGCCTCCCAAGTACTCGGATTACAAGCGTGTGCCACCACACCCGGCTCCTTTTTATTTTTTATTTTATAACAGGGTCTTATAGTCAGGCGTGCTAGCACACACCTGTAATCCCAGTACTTCAGAGGCTGACACAGGAGGGTCGCAGTTTCGAGGCCAGCTTCAGCAATTGAGCGAGACTCTCAGCAACTTAGCAAGACTCTGGTTCAAAACAAACAAAATAAATAAATAAAAAGGGCTGGGGTGCAGTTTGGGGGTAGAACACCCCTGGGGTTCAACCCCCAACAAGGAAGGAAGGAAAGAAGGAAGGAAGGAAGGAAGGAAGGAAGGAAGGAAGGAAGGAAGAAAAGAAAGAAAGAAAGAAAGAAAGAAAGAAAGAAAGAAAGAAAGAAAGAAAGGGAAGAAAGAAAGGGAAGGAAGGAAGGAAGGAAGGAAGGAAGGAAGGAAGGAGGGAGGGAGGGAGGGAGGGAGGGAAGGAAGGAAGGAAGGAAGGAAGGAAGGAAAGAAAGAAAGAAAGAAAGAAAGAAAGAAAGAAAGAGAAAGAGAGAGAGAAAGGGAAGGAAGGAAGGAAGGAAGGAAGGAAGGAAGGAAGGAAGGAGAGAAAGAGACTTGTTAAGTTGCTGAGGCTGTCCTCGAACTGCGATCCTCCTGTCTTGGTCTCCCAAGTACTGGTATCACAGGTGTGCACCACCACCCCTGGGCCACCCTGACATTTCTTGAGACCGCCAGCCTGGCCCGCCTCCGCCCTGCGTCCCCGCCCGCCACCCACAGGTTCCCATCTCTGGCCACATCTTCATTACAGAGCCGAGTTGTTTAAATAAATGAATTAATATTGACGAACCATCAGGGACCTAATAAATGATTAGTTAAGGCGCACATACATCACGCCACAGCGACGCCCAGAGCCCTTAATTACTGCTGCGGAGGGGCCGGCGGCCACGGCCAGGCCCGCACCCCTCCTTCCCCGGACCCCTTCCCCACCGCCGCCCTGGGTCTCAGGGGCTGGGCAGGAAGGCAGCCTCGCCGGTCCTGCCCGGCTCTCCATCCTTTCCCCTGCTCAGGCCCACCTGCCATCTCGTGGCCTCAGCTCAGCCACACGCCAGCCTCCCTGCCTCCCTTCCCTGGAAACAACCAGAGGTGTCCATTAAAAACATGACTCTGGCCGGGCGTGGTGGCGCACGCTTGTAATCCCAGTACTTGGGAGGCGGAGACTGGAGGATCCAGGTTCGCGGCCAGCCTCAGCTACTTAGTGAGGCCCTCTGTAACTTCATGAGACCCGGTTTCAAAATAAAGTATAAAAAATAAGGCCGGCGGTGTAGCTCGGAGGTAGAACACCTCTGGGTTCAATCCCCGGTACTGCCAAAAATAAATAAATAAATAAATAAATAAATAAAGAATAAAAAATAGGGCTGGGGGTGTAGCTCGGAGGTAGAATGCCCCTGGATTCAATCCCCAGTACCACACACACAAAAAAATGACCCTGGCTGGGCATGGTGGCGCACACTTGTAATCCCAGTATTTGGGAGGCTAAGACAGGAGGATCGCAGGTTCAAGGACAGCCTCAACAAATAGTGAGACTTTCATCAACCTAGCGAGACCATGCTTCAAAATAAAAATAAAACAGGGCTGGGGGTGTAGCTCAGAGGTAGAATGCCCCGTGGTTCAATCCCCAGTGCCACAAAAATTAAATAAATAAACAAACAAATACAGGAAGTCAGGTGTGGTGGCACATGCTTGTAATCCCAGTACTCGGGAGGCTGAAACAGGAGGATCGCAGGTTTGAGGACAGCCTCAGCAAGTAGTGAGACTCTCATCAACCTAGCGAGACTGTTTCCAAATCAAAATAAAATAGGGCTGGGGGTGTAGCTCAGTGGTAGAAGGCCCCTGGGTTCAATTGCCAGTGCCCAAAACAAAACAAAACAAAAAACCATGACTCTGGAGCTTGGAGTGTGACTCAGTGGTAGGGCACTTGCCTAGCATGTGCCAGGCCCTGGGTTTATCCCCAACACCAAAAAGGAGACCCAGTTCACATCCCTCCCTCCCTCCCTCTACAACCTCCTGTGGCTCCCTAGTATACTCTAGAAAAACACCCAGCTTCCAGAACAGCCCACAAGGTGGCCCAGTCCCCACGGCCTCAGAGCCTCCTCCATCTTTTGTCCACACACTGCTTCTGGACTCAGTTCCCTCTTCCAGGGACAACTGTCCTCTCGACTCTCCTCTGTCCAGGAAGCCCCCCTGAGCCCTGGCCACAGGACCTTTGAGCCGTCCTGGAGGCGTGCTGTCTCGCCCTTGGTAGCTGCACCAAGTGTGCGTGTCCACATGTAGCTGTTTTCCTGTTTAATGCTTCTCTCTCTATTTAATTATATTTATTTATTTTTTGTGGCACTGGGGATTGAACCCAGGGGCATTCTACCTCCCAGCTACACCCCCAGCCCTGTTTTATTTTTATTAGGAAGCAGGGTCTCACTAGGTTGATGAGAGTCTCGCTATTTGCTGAGGTTGTCCTCGAACCTACGATCCTCCTGTCTCAGCCTCCCAAGTACTAGGATTACAAGTGTGCATCACCACGCCCGGCTCATTTTATTTTATTATTTTATTTATGGTACTGGGGATGGAAGCCAGAGGTGTTTGACCTTGGAGCTACACCCCCAGCCCTATTTTATTTTGTATTTTGAAGCAGGGTCTCACTAGGTTGATGAGAGTCTCACTATTTTCTGAGGCTGTCCTCAAACCTGTGATCATAGCCAGGCATGGTGGCACATGCTTGTAATCCCAGTACTTGGGAGGCTGAGACTGGAGGATCCAGGTTTGCGGCCAGCCTCAGCTATTTAGTGAGGCCCTCCGCAACTTAGCGAGACCCTGTTTCAAAAAAAAAAAAAAAAGGAATAAGCCGGGCATGGTGGCGCACTCTTGTAATCCCAGTACTTTGGGAGGCGGAGACCAGAGGATCCGGGTTCGCGGCCAGCCTCAGCTCGTGCTCGCTCTCTCTCTCTCTCTCTCCCTGTCTCTCTCTCTCTCTCTCTCTCTCTCTCTCCTTAGTAAGGCCCTCCGCAACTTCGTGAGACCCGGTTTCAAAATAAAGTATAAAAAATAGGGCCGGGGGCGTAGCGCGGATGTAGAACGCCCCTGCGTTCAATCCCCCGTACCACAAATAAATAAATAAATAAATAAATAAATGGAATAAAAAAATAGGGCTGGGGGTGTAGCTCAGCGGTAGAATGCCCCTGGGTTCAATCCCCAGTACCACATACACACACACAAAAAAAAGACCTGCAATCATCCGGTCTAAGCCTTCCAAGTTCTGGGTTTATAGCATGCGCCACCACGCCCGGTTTATTTTATTTTATAATACTGGGGATGGAACCCAGGGGTGTTCAACTTCAGAGCTACACCCCCGGCCCTATTTTATTTTGTATTTGGAAATAGGGTCTTGCTAAGTTACTGAGACTGGGCCTCACTAAATTGTTGAGGCTGGCCTCAAACCTGTGATCCTCCTGTCTCAGCCTCCCAAGTACTGGGATTATAGACGTGCTGCGTCTCCCTCTTTCACTGGAAGTCTGGGCGGGGGTAGGAAGGGCTCACGGCCACTACTGGGTCCTGCGCAGAGGTGGCTCTGGGTAAATGCTTGGAGGACTTGATGGGACCAAGGCCTGCCGTGCGCTCCAGGGGTCCTGCCACCTGCAGGGCCTCAGTTTCCCTGTCTGCCCAGGGCATCCCTGGGACCCATAGGGTTGTGGCCCAGCCCCAGCCTGAGGCATTCACACACACACCCCGGGGCAGGAAGAGGGACACCCAGGAGCCAGAAGCCTCTGGCCCTCCTCTGGCACCCCTGCCCTGTCTGTGCCTCAGTTTCCCCAGCAGGGTGGGGGGGGGTCGGGGATCTGCAGGGATTTGGCAGCAGTGCGGTGAGATCTGGGGGTGACTGGGTGGGTTCTTTGTTCTCTTGCCCTCCCCCGGCCTGGGTGCCCATCTCAAGGGAGCCGGGCCCGGGACACAAGACACAGACACTGGGAGCCTTCGAGGTCAGGGATGGGTCAGAGGGGCCCCAGGGCCCCGCGTGTCCCCTCCCAGCTGCCCGATGACCCAGCCCCTTCCTGCCCCTCCAGTCTGAGGGTCTACAGTGGGTGACATTGGTCAGAGAGGCAGGTGCCCCGTCAGGGCTGCACAGCCCGGTGACTGCAGAATCCATTCTGGGGATCTGAGGGTCGGAGGGGTCCATGGAGCTTCCCATGTCTTTGTTGGTCTGAGATGGTGGCACCCCAGGCTCTCTGTGGCAGGGGACACCTGGAGAGACCCTAATGGCTCCTGAGAGGGGGTGGGGAGGGGACTGGCCGGAGGCAGAGGATGGGGGGGAGAGGGGAGCAGCAAAGAAGCAGAGATGGAGAGAAGCAAGGGCAGAGGAGAGACAGATGGAGCAAGAGATAGGAGGGGTCAGGGGACAGGGAGAGGGACCGAGGAAGACAGCAAGGGACAGAGGTGGAGAGGAGAGACAGAAACGGAGGTGGAGCCCTCTCGGGCTCAGCTTTCTGGGATCCCTGCTGGGGACCCAGGGTCCCCTCCTCCTCAGAGACGGGGACACCCTGCGCTTGGGTCCCGAAGTTGGGTCAGCACCAGGCAGTCCCTCCCATTTGTAATTGGGCTCCTGCTCTCAACCTATTAGGCACCTGCTGTGTGCAGGGCCCTCTGGCCAGCTGGCGGGCAAGCAATGAAGGAACCTCCTGCCTGGAACCCCGTGGGCAGGGCTCCCTCCCCAGCAATGGGCAGGCCCCACCCCTTATTGCCTCAAACCCCGCCCCTTATCGCCGCAAGCCCCGCCCCTGTCACCTGGAGTCAATCAGCCCAAGGAGGTACCCTGTGGTTGTAGCCCAAACCGGCTTGAACCCACTTCTATTGGAGGCTGACTCTCAGACTCCTGGCTCCTCATCGAAACTCTGGGAGACCTCCAGGTCCCTCCTAAGCTCTGTGCCTCAGTTTCTCTACATTCAGAGCCTTGGAAGCGACCCGAGGGCCTGACCCACATGGATCTGAGTTTAGAATCTCCTCTTCCGTGCAGGACGTGGTGGTGCACACCTGTAACGCCAGCACTTGGGAGGCTGAAACAGGAGGATCGCAGGTTTGAGGCCAGACTCAGTAATGTAGTGAGGTTCTCAGCATCTTAATGAGACCCTGTTTCCAAATAAAAAATAAAATAGGAGCTGGGCATGGTGGCGCACGCTTGTAATCCCAGTACTAGGGAGGCCGAGACAGGAGGATCTGGGTTCACGGCCAGCCTCAGCTACTTAGTGAGGCCTCCGCAACTCAGCGAGACCCTGTTTCAAAATAAAGAATAAAAAAATGGGGTCTGGGGTGCAGCTCAGAGGTAGAATGCCCCTGGGTTTAATCCGCAGTACCGCAAACAAAAAATAATAATAATAATAAAATAAAACAGGAGCCGGGCATGGTGGTGCACGCTTGTAATCCCAGTACTTGAGAGGCTGAGACCGGAGGATTGCGGGTTCACGGTCAGCTATTTAGTGAGGCCCTCTGCAACTTAGTGAGACCCTGTTTCAAAATAAAGAATAAAAATCAGGCTGGGGGCGGAGCTCGGAGGTAGAATGCCCCTGGGTTCAATCCCCAGTACCAAATAAATAAATAAATAAATAAACAAATAAATAGGGCTGGAGGTGTAGCTTAGAGGTAGAATGCCCTGAATTCAATTCCCAGTACCAGTGCTGTGGGAGGAGAACCTGTCATGAGGGTTAAGTGCACCCCCCTAATGGCAGTGGCCTCAGAAACCGAGGCTGCCCAAGAACCAGCCTGGGGCCTGCCTGTCCTGGCTCAGCCCCTGCAGCTCCATGAGCTCCTGCCTCAGTTTCCCCATCGAAATAATGGGATCACAGTCTCCCCCACCCCGAGTGTTGGAGTGAGGATCAGAGACCATGCATGTAAAGGCTTTGCAGCACAGCAGGGCCGTTCAGGAGATAGTTAATATCTGTAAGAATAGGACTTGAGCTGGTGGATTGACGCTGCAACTTAACAAGACCCTGTTTCAAAAGAAAAAGGGCTGGGGTGCAGCTCAGAGGTAGAATGTCCCTGGGTTCCATCCCTAGTACCAAAAAAATAGTACTTGGTAATAATAATAAATAAATAAATAAATATACATACATATATACTAGGAACGGAACCCAGGGGCCTCCTACCTCTGAGCAACACTCCCAGCCCTTTTATTTCATTTTGAGACAATGTCTCGCTAAGTTGCCAAGGCTATATATATATCTATATATATGTTTTTTTTTTTTTTTTGTGTGTGTGTGTGTGTGTGGTACTGGGATACTGGGAACAGAACCCAGGGGCAGTCTATCTCCGAGCTACACCACCAACCCTATTTTATTTTTTTTTTAGTTTGAAACAGGGTCTCACTAAGTAGCTGAGGCTGGCGGTGAACCTACGATCCTCCTGCCTCAGCCTCCCAAGTACTGGGATTACAGGTGTGCGCCACCACGCCTGACTTTTATTTCCTTTTATGGTACTGTGGATTGAACTCAGGGGCATTCTACCTCTGAGCTACACCCCCAGTTCTATTTTATTATCTACCTATCTAACTATCTATTTTTGTGGCACTGGGGATTGAACCCAGGGGCATTCTACCTCCGAGCTACACCCCCAGCCCGATTTTTTATTCTTTATTTTGAAACAGGGTCTCACTAAGTTGCTGAGGGCCTCACTAAGTAGCTGAGGCTGGCCGCAAACCTGTGATCCTCCTGTCTCAGTCTCCCAAGTACTGGGATTACAAGCGTGCACCACCATGCCTGGCTGATTTTATTTCTTATTTGGAAACAGGGTCTCACTAAGTTGCGGAGGGCCTTGATAAGTAGCCGAGGCTGGCCTTGAACTGCGATCCTCCAGTCTCAGCCTCCCAAGTGCTGGGATGACAGATGTGCACCACCAAGACCAACTAGATCATATTCCTGTACACAGACAGCAGCCACTGTTGGATGCATGCAACTCGCATACCCCCGGCACACATTAGGCGCTTGATGAATACATGAATAAAAGAGACTACCTGGCCATGCTGCTTGGTAGAAAGATGCACCCCACTCTGAGCCTCAGTTTCCAAACCTGCAAAATGGTCTCCGATTAGCACCCCAGACCAGACAGCCCCCTAGGAGTGAGCCACAGGGCCGCTCACTACGAAACCCTTTACTAGAAGCAGCACTGGCTTCCTGGGGCTGCCTGCCCGCCCTTCCCAGCCGGATAATCTAATCGTGTTTCCAAGGCTGCAATCGATAACCCCTCAGCGGTGCCAAAAGGAGGCTCTTAAAGGGCCAGCAGCCCACCCTCAGCATCTACTTCAGGGGGCAGGACAGACTGCACAGCGGCCTCACCTGCCAGCTGTATGGCCCTGGACCACCAGCCTGCCTTCTCTGAGCTACGGATGGCCCCACTGGAAAACGTCAGGTGACCTTCCCATTGCCCAGATGGGGAAACTGAGGCTCTGAAAGGGAAGAGAGCAGGCTCAGCTATCTGGGTGTTCTGTGGCCCACCCGCTCACCCAGTGTCCCCAGCCCCCTGCCTCCCTCTGCAGGTAGCTACCCAGCTACCTGTCCCGGGATCTATACAAACACATTTAGTGGTCGATGTACTCTCAGGGCTCAGCCTATCGACCACTCGCTGAGCTGTCCCCACGGACCACGGGGCACCAGGTGGGCCCGGGGCCACCTCTGGGAGGCCCACTCCTCCCTCTGCTCCTCCCTGGGGCCTGCCCTGCCACTGAGGGAGCACGGGGAAGGCCCCGACCCTGCCTCCTCCCACCTAGGGGCCGGAGCCCTGGATTCACGGCTCAGGAGCTATAATCGTGGAATCTTCCAGAAATACCAGTGGTGGACTCTTCCAGAAGCAGCAGTGGTGGACTGCTTGGGAGATAAAATGGTGGAATCTTCCAGAAGCAGTGATAGTGGACTACTTAGGAGGTATAATGGTGGAATTTTCCAGAAGCAGAATGGTGGACTGCTTAGGAGCTATATATATATATATATTTTTTTTTTTGAGCTACTGGGGATAGAACCCAGGGGCATTCTACCTCCCAGATCCACCCCCAGCCCTATTTTTTATTCTTTATTTGGAAACAGGGTCTCACTAAGTTGCAGAGGGCCTCACTAAGCAGCTGAGGCTGGCCATGAACCTGGCTCCTCCGGTCTCCGCCTCCCAAGTACTGGGATTACAAGCGTGCGCCACCACGCCCAGCTATGCTCAAGAGATATAATGGTGGGATCTTCCAAAAGCAGGATGGTGGAGTGCTCAGGAGGTATCATGGTGGAATCTTCCAGAAGCAGCGATGGTACCTGCTCAGGAGGCATACTGCGGGACAGATTTCCAGCACCAGCCCTGTCCTGGGTGGCAGTAGGCCAACGGCCTCCTGGCCTTGCTTCCCCCTGTATATTGGGGTGAGGGCCGGGCCCTCCTCCCTCCTGGTCAGCTGGGCCCCTGTCCCTGGCCTGGCCTCAGACCCTCAAAGTCAGAGGCCGTACCTGGGGCGACCTGAGGCCCAGAGATGGCCACTGATCAGTATGAGGCCCTGTCCCACCGCCCAGGGCTCGCCTGACCTCTGACCCTGCTGACCACCCCGGGGATGGACCCACCCTCCGCCAAAGGTCCCAGAACCCCAGGCCTGACCCCACTTCCTCGTCCTCTTCCGGGTCCAGGGTCGGGGCCGCAGGGGTGAGAGGAGATCGATGGGGTGGCTGACCCCATGGCCGCTGTCGCCAAGGAGACGGCCCTTGGGGGCTGTGGGCAGCCAGGCCAGGAGTGACAGAGGGACAGAGGGAAGAGGGGAGAAAGGAGGAAGTGTGGCCAGGAGTGGCAGGGCCTTTCTTCAGAGGCTGAGGGCAGCTTTTCAGACAAGGACACTTGCTAATCCCCGAACCTCCAAACCTCTGCCGTTGAAGCCCAGATGCAGCAGCCGCCCACCGTCACCCAGGAGAGTGGAGAGGAGAGCGGGAGGCAGCACCTGCCTGCTCTCCATGGAGCCTTAGCCCGTTCACCCCAAGAGACCAGGGACCATGTCCTAGAAGAAGGGCCAATGTCACAGGGCCCTGCAGGATGAATAGAAGTTCACCAGGTGGAGAAGAAAGGGTAAGGAGGAGGAGGAGGGAGGTGGGCCCTCATCTGGCCAGGAGAGTGGAGAGGAAGGGGTGGGTGGGCGTCAGGAGGGTCCCTGCTCACGGGCTTTGTGATGGTGGAGCCTCGGGCTGTGGACACCTGCCGGGGGGCTGGGGTGGCAGAGCCGGGCATGGATTTCCCAGCATCACAGGAGCTGCTGGGCACACCCTCAGCCAATGGGGCATCAGAGCTGTTCATGGGGTGCCAGGGTGCAACAGTGACCCCCAGATCCAGCCTGCCTTGGAAGAGCACCAACTCCATATAGACAGCGTCTGAGACCAGAATTGGGGCCACAGAGACAAGACTGGACGGGTACACTGCTAAGGAGCAGAGGTGCGCTGAGCCAGGAGGAGGGCGCAGAGATGGGGTGAGGTATTTGGAGCCCCAAGTCTGTGAGGCCTGAGGTCATGTGTGTCTCTAGAGGGCCGTGGGCTGTGGCCACGCAAGAGCCATGCAAGTCCAGGCAAATGTTCCTGAACACGTGCCTATCACAGTGAGCCCACGTGGGCACCACGACCATGCCAAAACACGGAGACACACATGTTCGCTGAGACATAAACATGCACTGACACCCCAGGCCACACCCGGAAACGCGTACCTACGAACGTGCCCAACACACGTGTGTATGCTTGAACAAACTCCTCACACGTGCAAACATGCAAATGCACACGCTCGTGTGTAAACAGGACTGATTGGCATGAACGCACCTGAGCACGAAAGGGGACATCACAGCACGTGTGGGCGCACACGTGAACATGCCAGCACACGCGCAAGCAACGTGTGCACATACGAGTGCACGCAGGCTAGAATATACACAAGCAATGGTAGAACGTGCCAGCACGGATTGGCACACGCGGCCAGCCTGAATGCATGTTAGCGATGTATTTATTACACACACACACCACAGCACTCACAAGCACGTACGCGCCCACCTAGGAACGCCTGAGCACAGGTGCCCGCGGCTCCGCCAGCCCAACAAGGTGCACGTGTGAGCATGCGCACACTGCGCGGCCCGCCGCCCGGGCCGCAGGTTTCTGGGCGCCGCGCGCCCCCTGGTGGACATTGTCCGCGCTGCAGCCGCGTCCCTGGAAGCGGGGTCCTGGTCCCCTCCCAACTCGGGGAGTCAGTGTGGCGTCACAAACAGATGGCGGTGAGAGAGGGAAAGGACAGGGTCAAGACGAGGGTTTGTAGAGGTCAAGGGGGCAGCTCGGGTAGGACACCTTTCCTTCCTCCCATTCCGGCCTTCTCCATCCCTCCCTCCCACCAGTGCTGCTCACCCAGGGCCCCCCCAGCCACCTGCCGCAGCAAGGGGTGAGCTCCGTGCGGAAGACCCGCGGCCTTACCCGAGGCGCCCGAGGTAGCAGCCTGTACCCAAGTGTGCCCCTCGGACCTGAGCCCCAGGAGCACTGCGGAGGGGGGACTGGGGTGCACCTGTGTGGTCCTGGGCACCCCAACAGCCTCGGGAGGGGGACATGGACTGACGTGGCTACCCCCACCCCCAGAGTAAACAAACCCGCGCGCTGTGGAGGTGCCCCAGCAGCTCTGCGGACAGGGACCTTGAGCCCCAGGGTCAGGCCTGGCCGGTTATGCAAAACCCCAAAAGTGGCCCCCTTGGAGCCAGAGGCCGCATGAAGCTGAGCCGCTGAGGGGCCCCAGGTTTCTGTCCTCAGTGCAGGAGGTAGAGGACAGTGGTGGGAGGTGGGATTCAGGGTCTACGTTGGACATAGAATCCCAGGGTTTGAGCCGGGCGTGGTGGCGCACGCTTGTAATCCCAGTACTTGGGAGGTGGAGACCGGAGAATCAGGGTTCGGGGCCAGCCTCAGCTACTTAGTGAGGCCCTCCGCAACTTAGTGAGACCCGGTTTCAAAATAAAGTATAAAAAATAGGGCCGGGGGTGTAGCTCAGAGGTAGAACGCCCCTGGGTTCAATCCCCAGTACCGCAAAAAAAAAAAAAAAAAAAAAAAAAAAAAAAAAAAACCAGGGTTTGAAGAGGGATTTTCTTTTTTCTTTTTCTTTCCTTTTTTTTTTTTTTTTTTTTTTGGTACTGGGGATTGAACCCAGGGGCTGTCTACCTTTGAGCTACACGCTCACACTTATTCATTTATTATTTATTTATGCTGGGGATTGAACCCAGGAGCATTCTGCCTCTGAGCTACATCCCTAGCCCAACCAATTGTGTGTGTGTGTGTGTGTGTGTGTGTGTGTGTGTGTGTTTTATTGAGGATTGAATCCAGAGGCATTCTACTTCCAAGCTATTCCCACCAGCCCTATTTTATTTCTTATTTTGAAACAGGGTCTCACTAAGTTGTGGAGGGCCTTACTAAGTTTCTGAGACTGGCCTCAAACCTGCGATCCTCCTGTCTCAGCCTCCCAAGTACTGGAATTACAAGTGTGAGCCACCACACCCAGCTCCCCAGCCCTATTTTATTTTTTATTTTGAAACCTGGTCTTCTGAGTTGCTGAGGCTGGCCTCGTACCTGTGATCCTCCTGTCTCAGCCTCCCAAGTACTAGGGTTACAGGTGTGAGCCACCATGCCTGGCTATCTGCAGCCCTATTTTATTTTTACTTTGAAACAGGGTCTCACTAAGTTGCTGAGGCTGGTCTCAAGCCTGTGATCCTCCTGTCTCAGCCTCCTAAGAACTGGGATTACAGGCATGCACCACCATGTCCAGCTTTTAATTATTTGTGTGTGTGTGGTACTAGGGATTGAATCCAGGAGCATTCTACCTCCAAGCTACACCCCCGGCCATTTTTGTTTTTATTTTAAAATGGGGTCTTGCTAAGTTGCCGAGGGTCTTGCTAAATTGCTGAGGCTGGCTTCAAACCTGTGGTCCTCCTGTCTCAGCCTCCCAAGAGCTGAGATTACAGGTGTGTGCCACCACACCCAACGTGAAGGTGGATTCTGGTCTCGAAATCTCAACTTTCCAAATATGGAACAAGGATGAAACTACGTGGAGAAAGTTCTACACTTCCAGTTTCCCTGGCTGATGCCAAAGTGAGCACCCCAAATTCAAGGGTAGCAGAGATACCATGACCCCTGTGGGCTGCAGAGGCAGGGACCCTACAACCCCCAAGGGTTGGGGCAGAGACCCTGTAACCCGAAGGCCAGGCCCCAGGCCAGGTGAGGAAGGCCCAACCCTGTTCTTCACCCTCTAGTTTCTAAGCTTCTGCACCTTTAAAATAAGGCAGCAAAATTAGCAGTTTTGCTGTCAATAATATGCAAAATTGCAAACCAGAAGCCGGGCATGGTGTTGCACGCTTGTAATCCCAGTACTTTGGGAGGCGGAGACCGGAGGATCCGAGTTCGAGGCCAGCCTCAGCTCTCTCTCTCTCTCTCTCTCTCTCTCTCCTTAGTGAGGCCCTCCGCAACTTCTTGAGACCCAGTTTCAAGATAAAGTATAAAAAGTAGGGCCGGGGGTGTAGCGTGGAGGTAGAACGCCCCTGGGTTCAATCCTAGGTACCTCAAAAAAAAAAATGCAAACCAGGAGGTGATTAAGCCCCCAGGATATTTCTAGGTGGAGGATTCTATTGTTAATAAGGTTTGGGACTGGGAAGAGGTATAAACCCAGGCCAGGGTCCTGGAGGACGCCCCGGCCCAGTGCCCTCTGCCTTCCCCAGCCCCTCTGGCCGCCTTCCCGGGCAGCAGGGTCTTTGTGGGAACCATGGGTAGAGACCCAGACAGGCTCACTGTGAGACCTGCCGTGGGGACCTGAGGCGGCCTTTGTACTGGCCACGCACCAACCAGGACCACTCTCTGGCCTCTCTGGCCTCTGTGACCCCTGACACCTTTGAGTGCCTGGAGGTGACCCCTTCATGATTGCTCCTTCCCAGTGGCCCTGAGCCCCAAAGAACAAAGACCCCCAGGGCACCCGTGCCCCACCTTCCCAGCCCAGAGAGTGAGCCCTGCAAATATTGTGCAGATGGGAAACTGAGGCTCACAAGGGGGGCAACTTGTTCAGGGCCCCCGGCCTGACCTTCAGGCCGCCCCCAGGGAGGTAGAGGCTGTAATGGGGGCCCAGGGACAGCGCTGGACAGGCGCTCACTGCCAGGAGGGGAGCAAAGTGGGGGTGAGGGGGCCATGGGGGCCAGTCCCCAGCTGGGGTGAGTAGGGAGGTCATGGAGGGGGAGGCAGAAAGAGACACAGAGAGAGAGAAAGGGGGCAGAGAGAGACAGAGGGGGCAGAGAGAGACAGAGACAGAAAGGGGGCAGAGAGAGACAGAGACAGAGACAGAAAGGGGGCAGAGAGAGACAGAGAGACAGAAAGGGGCAGAGAGACAGAGAGAGAGACAGAAAGGGGGCAGAGAGACAGAAAGGGGGCAGAGAGAGACAGAGAGGGGGCAGAGAGGGAGACAGAGACAGAGAGGGGGACAGAAGAGAGGGAAGCAGAGAGGGAGGCCGATAGAGGGACAGAGAGAGGCAGAGAGACACAGAGGGAGATGGAGAGACAGGAGCCTCCCCCAGCCCCCTGGCCAGGCTGTGCAGCTGCCGCCCCTCCCCCAGCGCGCGAGGGCGGCCCGGGAGCCCAGCTGCCCCTGCCACACAGGCCACCAGCTGCCCCTGGACCCAGGAGCCGCCTTTGCCCCTCCGGCTTCCGGACCCCCGCCGCCTGACCTCAGGCCTCCTCCTCTGAGCCTCAGTTTCCTCAGCTGCGCAGCCAGGGCCGGCATGCTGGCCTCTTCACCCCCGAGAGCCCACCAGGAGCCAGGCCCAGGCTGGACGCCAGAGACAAGCAAGGGAGATAGTTCTGCGTGTTGCTGGGTGGAATATGAAACTCGGCTCACAGGCTCACAGGCGAGGAGGGATGGGAGAAAGAGCACCCTGGTGGGGCCGGACTGTGCAAAGACCCTGAGGCAGGAAAAACACAACAGTGTCCAGGCGCAGGGAGGGAGGGATGGGGCTGCAGGCCGAGAGGACAGGGCCTTCCCGGACGTGGGCAGCACAGGGCAGGCGTGGGCAGTCAGCAGCTATCTCAGACTTACCTCATCCTCGAGTTCTTTTTATTTTTATATTGGGGATTGAATCTAGAGGTGTTCTACCTTCAAGCTACACCCATGTCCCATTTTATTTTTTTAATTTAATTAATTAATTTATTTATTTATTTATTTATTTTTGCGGATTGAACCCAGGAACATTCTACCTCCGAGCTACACCCCCAGCCCTACTTTTTATTCTTTATTTGAAAGAGGGTCTCACTAAGATGCAGAGGCTAGTTGCGAACCTGCGATCCTCCTGTCTCAGCCTTTCGAGTACTGGGATTACAAGTGTGCACCACCACGCCTGGCTTATTCTTTGTGTGTGTTTGTGTGTGTGTGTGTGTGTGTGTGTGTGTTACTGGGGATTGAACCCAGGGGCGTTCTACCTCTGAGCTACACCCCCAGCCCTATTTTTTATCCTTTATTTTCAAACAGGGTCTTTCACTAAGTTGCGGAGGGACTCACTAAGTAGCTGAGGCCGGCCGCGAACCTGGATCCTCCGGTCTCAGCCTCCCAAATTAAAT
Organism: Glis glis; assembly: GCA_004027185.1. Classification (NCBI taxonomy): domain Eukaryota; kingdom Metazoa; phylum Chordata; class Mammalia; order Rodentia; family Gliridae; genus Glis; species Glis glis. The sequence continues at coordinate 29,642 of PVJS01016885.1, forward strand.
TTTTAATCTTGACACAGCATCTCACTAAGTTGCCCAGGCTGATCTCCAGCCTGCAATCCTCTTGCCTCGGCCTCCTGAGTCACTTGGATGACAAGCATGCACCACTGTACCTGGCTAAGGTGTTTTCCTCTGTACACATTCTGCGACATTGTGAGTTCAAGAAAGTCACAGGCCAGCCTGAGACTTGGTGTCTTGCCCTGCTGTGAGGCCTGATGTGGTCAGGAGAGCCCTGGACCCCCACCCAGGCAGCAGGATGATATGGAGACCGGGTCCGAGAGACCAAGGAGTGGGGGGACTCATGGCGGCTGAGGCCGGCCTCTCTCGCCACCAACTCAGGCGAGCAGGAAAACAGGGACCAATGGTGAGCAGGTGTCTCTGGGTCCCGTGTGACCAGTTTCCCTAGCCAGGCAGCATGGCCCAGGGACCCAGAGGCCCAGCCTCAGCAGCAGAGGCCACCAGCCCTGTCCTTGGGCAGGGCCACTCTGTGGCCTCCCCGGGCTAAGGCGCTTTTGCTGTCTTGAGCTTCTTCCTCTACATACAAGAAAAAAAAATAATAATGGAAATGCTGGTTTAGAGAAGGAACTGCTAATTGCCCTGATCAGACTATTGTGCATGGGTACCCATGGGGTACCCCAGTACCCCCCAAAATTCTTTTTAAAGTTATAAAAAAAATCATAAATATGTATCAGTTGTGTGTGTGTGTGTGTGTGTGTGTGTGTGTGTGGTACTGGGATTAAACCCAGGTATGCTCTACCTCTAAGCTATACCCCCAGCCCTTTTTGTATTTTTATTTATTTTTGTTTTGTTTTGTTTTTGCGGCATTATGGATTGAACCCAGGGACATTCTACCTCCTAGCTACATCCCCAGCCCTAATTTTTTTTTTTTTTTTGTGGTACCAGGGATTGAACCCAGGGGCGTTCTACCTCCGCATTACACCCCTGGCCCTATTTTTTATACTTCATTTTTGAAACCGGGTCTCACGAAGTTGCGGAGGGCCTCACTGAGAGAGAAAGAGAGAGAGAGAGAGAGAGAGCTGAGGCTGGCCATGAACCCGGATCCTCCGGTCTCTGCCTCCCAAAGTACTGGGATTACAAGCGTGTGCCACCACGCCCAGTGCCCAGCCCTATTTTTTGAAACAGGGTCTCACTAAGTTGTAGAGAGCCTCACTAAGTAGCTGAGGCTGGACGTGAACCTGCAATCCTCCTGCCTCCGCCTCCTAAGTACTGGGAATACAAGCATGCACCAGTATACTCGGCATTATTTTTATTTATTTATTTTGTGTGTGTGTGGTGCTGGGGATTTGAATCCAGGGACATTCTACCTCTGAACTACACCCCCAGACCTATTTTATTTTTTATTCGGAAACAAGGGTTCACTAAATTGCTGAGGCTGTCCTTCAACCTGCGATCCTCCAGTCTCAGCCTCCCAAGTACTGGGATTACAAGTGTACACTATGGCGCCCAGCTCTTATATATTAATTTTAAAAAAGAAAAGAGGCAGAGTGTGGTGGTGCAGGCCTATAATCCCAGTACTTGGGAGGCTGAGACAGGAGGATGGCAGGTTCAAGGCCAGCCTCAGCAATTTAGCAAAACTTTCAGCAACCTAGTGAGACCATGTTTCAGAAGAAAATATAAAGAGGGGCCGGGGGTGTAACTTGGAGGTAGAATGCTCCTGGATTCAATCCCCAGTACAAAAGGAAAAAAAAACCCTTATTGTATTTATCGTCATGATTTTACTTCTGATTTTATTTATTTTGGTACTGGGAATTGAACCCAGGGGCGTTCTACCTCCGAGCTACACCCCAGCCCTATTTTTTATTTTTTATTTTTCATTTGGAAATAAAAGGTTGACAAGAGTCTCACTATTTTCTGAGGCTGTCCTCGAACCTGTGATCCTCCTCTCTCAGCCTCCCAAGTACTGGGATTATAGGTGTGGGCCACCATGGCCTGCTTTAGTTTTTACTTTGAAACAAGGTGTTACTAAATTGCTGAAGCTGGCCTTGAACCTGAGATCCTCCTGTTTTAGCCTCCCAAGTACTGGGATTGCGGGAGTACAGCCACCACATCTGGCTTCTCATTTTATTTTATCTTATTAATTAAATAAATTTGCGGTGCTGGGGATAGAATCCAGGGCCTCACACGTGCCAGGCAAATGCTGTACCCTGAGCCACACCCCGAGTCCTCTACATTAAAATATACTGGAAAACCATGCGTGGTGGCACACGCTTGTAGTACTTGGGAGTCTGAGACAGGAAGATCGCAGGTTCGCGGCCAGCCTCAGCTACTTAGTGAGGCCCCCTGCAATTTAGTGAGACCCTGTTTCAAAATAAAGAGCCAGGCATGGTGGTGCACGCTTGTAATCCCAGTACTTGGGAGGCTGAGACCAGAGGATCCGGGTTCACAGCCAGCCTCAGCTACTTAGTGAGACCTGGTTTCAAAATAAGGTATAAAAAATAGGACCAGGGATGTAGCTCGGAGGTAGAATGCCCCTGGGTTCAATCCCTGGTACAGCAAAAGAATAAATAAAAAATAAAGAATAAAAAATAGGGTTGGGGGTGTAGCTCGGAGGTTGAATGCCCCTGGGTTCAATCGCCAGCACCACACACAAAGAAATAAATAAATAAAATATACAGGAACACACAAAGAGAAAAAAAAGTTCAACATAAAGTCTCAGCTAATCCTACTTGTTAAATAAAAATATAAAGTAAGAACTGAAAGTCCCCCCCAACCCAGAGTAACCAACAAGCCCTCAGGGCATTTCCTCCCCCACTTTTTTTCCGATACATACTTTTTTCCTTTACAAAAACTTTGCCCCAGCCAGACATGGTGGCGCACGCCTGTAATCCCAGTACTTGGGAGGCTGAGACAGGAGGATCTGGGTTCGCAGCCAGCCTCAGCTACTTAGTGAGGCCCTCTACAACTTAGTGAGACCCTGTTTCAAAATAAAGAATAAAAAATAGGGCTGGGAGCCTGGCGTGATGGCACACGCTTGTAATCCCAGTACTTGGGAGGCTGAGACCAGAGGATCTGGGTTCGCAGCCAGCCACAGCTACTTAGTGAGGCCCCCCGCAACTTAGTGAGACCCTGTTTCCAAATAAAGAATAAAAAATAGAGCTGGGGGTGTAGCTCAGAGGTAGAATGCCTTGGGTTCTATCCCCAGTGCTCCCCCCAAAAAAAACTTTGCCCTGAAAAGGGTGTTGTAGGTCTCCAACTTGTAACTTTTTCCCCAAACAGTATACCTTGGGGCACCTTTCTTGTTTAGAATACACATTCAAACTCCGGTTGCTGGGTGGCTGAAGATGATATTGTTTTGTTTTTTCTTTTTTCTTTGGGGGGGTACTAGAAGTTGAACCCTTAGGTATTCTACCTCCCAGCTATACCCCCAGCCCTATTTGTTTATTTTTATTTTGAAACAGGGTCTTGCTAGGTTGATGAGAGTCTCACTACTTGCTGAGACTGTCCTCAAACCTGTGATCCTACTGTCTCAGCCTCCCAAGTACTAGGATTATAGGCATGCACCACCACACCTGGCTCCCCCCACACATTTTTTGTGGTACTGGGGATTGAAACCAGGGGCGCTGTACCTCTGAGCTACACCTCCCAGCCATTGTTTTTTTTTTTTTTTTTTGAGAAAGGTTTCACTAAGTTGCTGAGGCTGGCCTCAAACTTGCAATCCTCCTCCCTCAGCCTCTTGAGATGCTGGGAGGACAGACCTAGATCATCATGGACTCCTGGCTTCTGCATCTCCTTTTGGTGGACAATTTGTTTTTTCCCAAGTATTTGTGGCCACAGACCACGTTCTAATGAACATTCTTATTTATGCTATTTTCATTAGATTGTTAGAAGTGGAGCTTGGGAGCCGGGCATGGTGGCACACGCTTGTAATCCCAGTACTTGGGAGGCTGAGACCGGAGGATCCGGGTTCACGGCCAGCCTCAGCTACTTAGTGAGGCCCTCCGCAACTTTGTGAGACCCGGTTTCAAAATAAAGTATAAAAAATAGGACTAGGGGTGTAGCTCGGAGGTAGAATGCCCCTGGGTTTAATCCCCAGTACTGAAAAAAAAAAACAAAGAATAAAAAATAGAGCTGGGGGTGTCACTCGGAGGTAGAATGCCCCTGGGTTCAATCCCCAGTACCGCCAAAAAAAAAAAAAAAAAAGTGGAGTTTGGGGTGATTAAAGAGGCGTAGACTCTGTTTCTTTTTTTCTTGTAATTAGCACTGCTCAGTGATTCTCCCACACCTACCTTCACCAATCTTTGACAGCTATAAAGACAAAAAGTGCCTTCTCATTTGCATATTCCTTTGTATTTCTTTCACTATGAGTGACTTCAAGTTTCTTTTTCTCGGTTTATCCAGTGGCCAGGTCTACTGTGTGTGTGTGTGTGTTACTAAGGATTGAACCCAGGGGCATTCTACCTCTGAGCTACCTCAGCCCCTGTTTTATTCTTTTATTTTGAAACAAGGTCTCACTAAGTCGCAGAGGGCCTAAGTACCTGAGGTGAACATGAACCTGCGATCCTCCTGTCTCAGCCTCCCAGGCACTGGTATTACAAGCATGCACCACCATGCCAGGCTCTATTTTTTTTTTTCGTGGTACTGGGGATTGAACTCAGGGGAATTCTACCTCTGAGTTATACCCCCAGCCCTTTTTTATTTTTATTTTGAAACAGCATCTTGCTAGGTTGATGAGAGTCTCACTACTTGCTGAGGCTGTCCTCAAACCTGCGATCCTCCTATCTCAGCCTTCCAAGTATTGGGATTACAGGCATGCACCACCACTCCCGGCATTTATTATTTATTTATTTATTCATTTATTTATTTTGGTACTGGGGGGATTGAAGGGCCTCACTTACTTAATGAGGGCCTCACTAAGTAGCTGAGGCTGGCCACGAACCCGGATCCTCTTGTCTCAGCCTCCCAAGTACTGGGATTACAAGTGTGCGCCACCATGCCCGGCTTTTTTATTTTTTTATTTTTGAAACAGGGTCTTGCTAAGTTGCTGAGGCTGGCCTTGAACCTGTGATCCTCCTGTTTAGTCTCCCAAGTATTGGGATTACGAGTATACGTCACCACGCCTGGCTTCTATTACTTCTTACATGAATTAGTTGTTGCCGGGTGTGGTGGCGCACGCTTGTAATCCCAGTATTTTGGGAGGCGGAGATCGGAGGATCCGAGTTCGCAGCCAGCCTCAGCTCTCTCCCTGTCTCTCTCTCTCTCTCTCTCTCTCTCTCTCTCATTAGTGAGGCCCTCCGCAACTTTGTGAGACCCGGTTTCAAAAATAAGTATAAAAAATAGGGCCGGGGGCGTAGCGCGGAGGTAGAACGCCCCTGGGTTCAATCCCCGGTATCGCAAAAAAAAAAAAAAATTAGTTGTTCATTTCTTTGCCTGGTGTTCTGAGTTTTTTCTTTGTCGTTTTGCGGAACTGGGGATGGAACCCAGGGGCATTCTACCTCTGAGCTACACCCCCAGCCCTATTTTTTATTCTTTATTTTGAAACAGGGTCTCACTAAGTTGCGTAGGGCCTCACTAAGTAGCTGAGGCTGGCCGCGCACCCGGTCCTCCGGTCTCAGCCTCCCAAGTACTGGGATTACAAGCGTGCGCCACCATGCCCGGCTACTTATTTTTTATTTTGAAACAGGGTATCACTAATTTGCTGCAGCTGTCCTTGAAACTGTGATCCTCCTGTCTCGGCCTCCCAGGTACTAGGATGACCAGCCTGAGCTGGCCCTCCAGGCCTTCCATCTATTATAAACAAAATAGCGGGGTCCCTTCCCTCAGGGGACCCCTAATCTGACCAAAAAGTGCAAAAGGATAGATGTCAGAGGCATGCGAGGCCTGGCCTGGACTGGGGACTTGCCTGCCAGGCTGGCTGGGGGCGGGGCCAGGGGCACTGGGGGCGGGGCCATGGCACTGGGTGGAGCCAAGGCACTGGGGGCGGGGCCAGAACACTTGTGAGCAGCAGGCCGCGCTGTCCCGAGCTCCAGGAAGCTTCTGAGCGTGTGGGCGGGGCTGAACTGGGGCAGAGAAGGAGGCTGGGAGGCTCCGGGCAGCTCCAGACAGAGGGACCCTGACTCTGGGGGGGACTTGGGCTCACAATTCCCTAACTCCCAGCCCCTGTCCGGGGCGGCAGCACGGTGTCCAGCTAGGCTCTTCTGCCCTGCTCTGTTAGCTGATCCTGCAGGCCCAACTCCCCAGCCCTGAGTCGCTGCCTTCACACAGCCCTCTCATCTTTGCCAGAAAAGGCTGGAGTCTGTAAAATGCGGCTATTAGCCCGGCATGGTGGCACAGGCCTGTAATCTCAGTACTTGGGAGGCTAGGACAGGAGGATCACAGGTTCAAGGACAGCCTCAGCAATTAAGCAAGCCCCTCAGCAACTTAGACCCTGATTCAAAATAAAAAATAAAAAGCTGCCGGGCGTGGTGGCGCACGCTTGTAATCCCAGTACTTTGGGAGGCAGAGACCGGAGGATCCGGGTTTGCGGCCAGCCTCAGATCTCTCTCTCTCTCTCTCTCTCTCTCTCTCTCTCTCTACTTAGTGAGGCCCTCCGCAACTTCGTGAGACCCAGTTTCAAAATAAAGTATAAGAAATAGGGCCGGGGGCGTAGTGCGGAGGTAGAACGCCCCTGGGTTCAATCCCTGGTACCGCAAAAAATAAATAAATAAAATAAATAAATAAAAAGCTGGGCATGGGCCGGGCGTGGTGGCGCACGCTTGTAATCCCAGTACTTTGGGAGGCAGAGACCGGAGGATCCGGGTTCAAGGCCAGCCTCAGCTCTCTCTCTCTCTGTCTCTCTGTCTCTCTGTCTCTCTCTCTCTCTACTTAGTGAGGCCCTCCGCAACTTCTTGAGACCCGGTTTCAAAATAAAGTATAAAAATAGGGCCGGGGGTGTAGTGCGGAGGTAGAATGCCCCTGGGTTCAATCCACAGTACCGCAAAAAAAAAAAAAAAAAAAAAAAGCTGGGCATGATGGTGCGTGCATGCTTGTAATCCCAGTACTTGAGAGGCAGAGACAAAAGGATCGCAGGTTTGAGACCAGCTTCAGCAACTTAGCAAGAATCTGTTTAAAAAAATAAAATCAAGTTGGGTGTGGTGGCACACGCTTATAATCCCAGTACTTGGAAGGCTGACACTGGAGGATCTGGGTTCTCAGCCAGCCTCAGCTACTTAGTGAGGCCCTCCGCAACTTAGTGAGACCCTGTTTCAAAATAAAGAATAAAAAATAGGGCTGGGGGTGTAGC